>JAPYMA010000284.1:0-47486 GCA_035041965.1 Anisakis pegreffii | reverse complement strand
TATTGTTATCATCGTTATTGTTATCATTACTGTTATTATTACTATTATTTTTATTTCTATTCTATTCTTGTCGTCAATATTTGCGTTTTCTCCGCTACGTACGTCGTATTTTTTCTTCATTACCGACCAAAATATTAATCCATTCAGATAAGTTTCAAAGATCAGAGATATTTTATTATATGAGCTGCAATCTCATATCTCATTCAATCTCTGTTTGAAACGGTGAATTTACCTGTTCATAAATATTCATGCATTCACTCGTCATTTATCCTCACATTCAGCAAAAATATTAGCTACAAGTTTGTTCTGTCACTAAATACTGCGTTAATGTAGTAGCATGTGATAAGAGGATAGATTGATAAGAAAAACATTATCGAATTTGTAAAAGCAACTAAAGGGAGAAGGAAAGAACAGTGAAGCAACACCTCTTTGGACGGATTTTTGGCTGATGATTTTGACGGGATTTTTGTAAGATTACAAGTCAAATTCATGGCTGATGATGCTTGACCACTTTCTTGGGAAGAAAAAGAAGAAGAAGTAGAAGAAAGTTGTCCCAGTCGTTCAAAGAAAGCTTTTCGTTCAAGAACACTCCAGTTTTGGGAACGGTCTCGATTACGATGGTGATGTTTATCAGCGATTAGACACTTATCACGATTATAACTTTCACAACAATAATAATTTCTCGTGTTCCTTTTACTATTATTCAAATTATCAGTTGTTCTTCTGTTTAATTTTACTCCCGTATCCATTGACTTTTATCATTAATACTATATTATTATAACTTCATCCTTGCATCTGTAATTTTATTCATTATTATTATTTGTTACTAATACAGTTTTACTGCAGTCTGTCATCACTACCTATTTTCAAGTAACTAAATGATATCTGAGGATAAGAACAATAATAACCAATAATACAGATGTTTAAGACTATCTAACGTTCCTACATAAGTAATGCAATACTTAATTGTATAACAGTAATAACACCAATAATAAATATAATGTGAATAGTAGCATCAATAAATGTATATAGTGATAATTCGCGGTGATAGTAGTGATAATAATTGAGTACATAGTGATAATAATAGAAGCAACTGAGAATATCGAATGAAAGTGATCACGATGCAATATATTTATAACCATTACTGAAAAAACTCAAAAAATGCGTATGGTAAATTTAGCGAATGGGCGATGGATAAGTATTGAAATGGAATGAGCCACAAGCGATGTCTCACTTGAAATACACCAGGGACTGAGATGGATGGTCGTAGAAATACACGAGATATCAATTGTGAGGAAAGGATTTGATAAATTTGATAGTTTGAATTGATAAAGTAAGTGCATGAAAGTCGTAAAACTTCGAGAGTGGCCTTTGGCGTGAATCGATAACAGTACGAGTATGAACATGCGTTTAGTGCAAGGAAAATTAAACAACGATAACTGCTTTGGGTGGGAGGATTAAGGAATTTTCGCTTGTTTCTATGAGAAGAATGCGAGAGATGACTGGTTGTTGACATGTCAACACCAATAAAAAAGTGCGTAGCTGGACGTGATAGGTTTTTCGCATTTTTCTGGCGAGAATTCATTAAACACTATATGAAAACAGCAAAATATCGCAATCACACAATGAACGCATTTTGTTTTTCGAACACAATTGATCAGTTTGTTTTCGTTCTATACATACACACATCTGTCAGTCATCATCACAGATTTTTGATGAATTTTATTTCAAAAACTTCATTGGTTCAAATTCGAATGCCATTCTAATAGCTGATAAAATTCCAAGAATTTAGCTAGCTTCAGATTTAGCTAAAACAATCAATCTTATTGTTCATAACATCTAAAATTATTATTTTTATTCCTCTGCACACACAAAACAAGAAAGATTTTTCATTGTGATCAACGAACGACAATTATCATAGCAATAATCAGCAGTGAACGGGTTTTGAGAGATGTGCGGCAAGGGGGGGAGGTGGAGGGACGTTTTAAAAAGAAGTTGGGCAAGAGGATAAGAAACGATAATCGGTGTCTGATAATACGTTCATCACCAATAATTTTTTCTTCTTCATTTCCATTTTGTTTTTGTTGAAGTGGTTGTTATAGATATGTTATTCATATATCTCTTTGCTCGACTGTATTATCTACCTAGACAAATAACAACGAATGAACAAAGCATTGTGCTCGTTCGTTCGTACATTCAAATGCTTTTTTTTCAAAAACTTATCGAGAAAATAAACATGAAAACGAACAAAAAGAGTGCAGTTGATGAAAAACTATTTGAAGATGATATGTCTGATGGTAGAAATTTATGCTTTTTTGTTATTTGCGAAAACAAAACGCACAGCAAGAGCGTGTTCAATTAGATGGAAAGAAATATGATTGAAAACAATATGTCGCTAAACAATCGTAATAACAAAATGCTTTTCGCTGACTTTTATCACATTTACTTACTATCATAGCTGATAATTGAAGAGACCATTAATCAGTAATCTTCTTATTCAAATATAATAATCAATCGATCGATTAAACCTATAAACTATCTTCACATATTATTAGTCAATAGCAAGAGCTATTAGCATCTAAGCAAACATATGAGGGAATAAAAATGGATGGAGTCGAATGGCGATTAAAGAGAAGGAATAATCGAAAGTGTTGTAGGAAAGAAGCAATTAAGTATACAGAAGTGAGAAAGAGACGATACTGGTGACACTAGAAATGACACCGTACAAAAGAAATACTGCCCAAGTTGCTCAGAGATGCGAAGCAACCGCCTCAATAGAATAGGTAAATAGAAACGTCAATGTACATTCAGTATACGAAATATAACTATCATATTCACTCAGGTAAATGTGAATAATTGAATCAATCCTATATCAGGCACTACAACAATATAATTACGGATAAAACACACATCCTCCACTTAGTAGATCGTATAGTTAGGGAGGCGGATAAATGCAAGCGTCAACATGTATATACTATGCATAAACGTGATACGATAATAATAGTAATAGTTAAACAGAGCGTCGTCCTCATTTTCGAGCGCGTGTGTTATAGAATGCCTCTTTTCACCTTGCAATCTCCACAGTCAATCCACTTCTCATTCATCGCCTAAAAACACTTTCGTAAACTATCAAGCAAATCAGTCAACCATCCAGCCAATCAATCATCATATGAAATACCAAATTCTTTTCCTGAAAAGTCGAAACTTTACTTTCACCTACCAATTTCGCCAAAGAATTTTGTCTACGATAGAATATTACTGAATTTCTCACAAAAAAGACATAATTATTTACGAATAAATAGATTTCACACAATAATAGCTGAGTTTGTCGTCGATGCGATAAATGTTTGTTATTTTGAATGGCTAATAACTGGAAAATTAATAACTGTAGGAGATCGATCAATTTTTGGATGAAAATTTTTGTACATGGGATGCTTGATCTTCAGATGTATATGCATAGCTATTAAAATACTTTTTTTACATTGACAAGAAGAACAAGCTGCAGGCAATAGAGTTAATGGATACGAAGAGTTTTACGAAGTGATCGAGAATTGGATGTTGGACGGTTGGATGTGTTATTTGAATGATTTAATGAACTTGTTCATTGAATATGAGACGAAGGACAAGAAAGAATTTTGGAAAGATAAAATGAAAACGCTCATTTCATGTTTCGAAAGTGAGTGCATGAACGAGGAAAGGCAACAAGACGGCATCAATGACGCCTTAAACTGTTCATGAACAAAGAAGCTGAATTATCGATAGACATATCCATTCATCTAGGCATAAATTCTCCTATTCAATAACCCCATCCCTTTCTAAGCTCAACCATCAAGCGCTATTCAATCGCATCGCTTTCATGGATTTTCGTTTAGTTGGTATCATATATCATCAACGTCATCATAATCCCCAAATGACAAACATCTATAGTTGTTTCATTCATAACATCTACGAACGCCTCAAATCTAAACTGATGAAAATGCATCTGAAGTGAATGCCATTAGTGGTCATCCTCTTATTGATCGCCCTCATATTCCACCATTCCATTAGCCGTTTTATCATTTCGTCTGGTTAGTCAACCGACGTTTTTTGCATCACGGCTATCGCCGAAACTGCAACTGGGTTGTACTCTTCTATCCTTTTACAGATCAACATTCGTCCAATAACTAACTGCTTATAGCGATGTTGCCCTGCTTTTACGACAACAACTGCAATAATCCATTCAAGTTGTCCCTGTTTACATAGCTACCCAAAGGGACAATTCAGCTACCCAAAGGGACAATGGCAGCAGCAGTAACGTTAGCAGGAAGACCGGGAGGTCAAAAAAAAAAACTTTTCGAACTCTTCACATTCTTCTAATTATTATTTGTTCTGATTTTATTTATTTTTAATCTGCTCAAAACACCAACAGTAACAATAACAACACTTCAACTAAACTGATCACGATCACACTGAATTGGTTTATCATTGAATTTTTTCCCCACACTTTTAGACTCATCTGAAAAAATGAAGTATTTCATTAGCATATTTGTACGTAAGTTGGATAATATCAAAAACATTCATAGCACACAATAACTCAACCAAAAAGTGGACATACTGTAATCAAGTTTCTGATGGCACTCAAAAGGTTTTTTGCAAAAAATTTTCCTCGACTACCATAATTTTAATATCAATCTTAGAAATACTATTCTGTGAATAAGCATATTTATGTATGCGATTATCATGAAAACATTAACGCTAAGTGTATATTTGGTTCTTGCGGAAATTCATGAATCAGTTAATCTTTCTTTATAAGTAGCAGCAGAGTTTTTTAATATGCTTTGATGAGGGCATTAAAATCGAGAATATAGATGGATGCATGTTTATGAGACCTCGATAAAAACCATGTTTACATTAAATGCGAATGTTTTACACGAGTTGTGTGATATGCATCGCCTATCTTTTTGATACGAAATTTTTGAAACACTTTTATGAATGAAATTACTGCCTATGATCAGTAGGCACAAAGTGTTGCATCATTGGTGCATGATTGTTCAGTGCCTTCTAATCGAGCAAATTTTTTCATTTCTCAGTCACCACTGCTCGTCAACAGATGTGCATAATTACTCATACTATTTTCATAATTATGCCCATCTTCAGATCAGTTGTGTACCCGAGCTTGTTGAGCAACATCATAATATTATTTGTATTATATTTGTTGTTAAATGAAAATCCTCCATTCGAGAATCTCAAATCCATATATCCTGATATGATAAAGAATATTGAATATACGAATAAATGGTTTGCAGCCACTTCTAAGCATTTGATTTTCAGTAGATCAGTATGGCGATGTTATGAACACCCATGCTTTGGGATACATCATCTTCAGAACATCTTTACGTTCAGTTTTGATGGCCAATCACATAACTTTTCTGCCCTTCAGATAAATTCATAGGAAATTTACCCACACACAGAGAGACTGTTTGCATACGTATGTCAGCGATGGGCAATTTCCAGAAGATATAATTGAATTTTTAAAAAATTTCTCCATTATGAAAATACGAAGAGTACCCTTTCAAGCCATTTGTACACTCTTGTTGGTAGACAGCCTGATCGTGTTCATTTGAAAATTCCACTTGTTAGTTTAATAGCTATTCATTGCACAATCATGCAACTGGTGTTTGCTCATTGCAGTAATTGTTTCTGTTGATGTTGGATAGAGTTTTATTTATCAATCAGTCGTTCTTGCCAGCTGTACTCACTGAATGAATTGATAATGTGAGACGTCGCAAAATTAGTTTCAGCTTTTGCAGATCTCTAATTAGAACAAACAAACACAAATAACAATAGTAATTTACACGCAGACCGCAGTTGAAATAGCCCCTAAACGAAAGCTGACTAGATTTGACAAGTGAAAGTAATAATGTGGAATATGAAAGCGTTGAACAGTAGTCTTCTAATGATTTTCAAAGATTGCCTTACAAACGTACATTTTAACGATATCACTTTCACGCTCTGTCAAATACCTGCAAATCAGTCCGCATGTCAATTACTTCAGGTTTGTTGCCTGCCATTTATCTATAATCATATTGTATTCATCTCTATTTTTCGTGACGAATTGCCGAAACTTTTTGGTAAATATTAATGACTGATCGATGTGTGATCATCAATGATCAGTACGAAGTATGATTATCACGCAAGGAGTGAGTGATCTCCTCTTGATGAAATATTGAGTCAGTTCATTTAAAACCAATTAACTTTGGTCTTTAACTGACTTCAAACTTTGGTCGAAATTTTAAAATTTTCGAAAAAAATCTTGCCACTTCTCCGCGGTTTTTAATTCATATTGAAATCTTGGACAGTACTGAGACAATGCCTCCCAATGTACATGCTCCCCTTTCTTTCTGTCAATTAGGTGTTTTATAAGAACTCTTCGAATAGTTGAAACTGACGAATATTTTTCAGTTTCAATCCCCTTTAACAACAATAGACTGTAAAATTTTTGGTTTTGAGAAAAATTCGGTGTACATCAATCGGTGAATGAAGCGATGATAAGAAACTAGCATTTTTCGTGATATTTTAACTCTGTCCATCCATTTATCCATCCAGTTGTTTTCACGTAAACTTGACTTGACTGATGAATTTCAGCAAGTTCATTTTGTGCGTGAGGTACGCAATATTTTGATCTCGATCCCATTCTCATTATCCTTATTAGCTGCACTCTTCAATGGAACTTTCGGCGTCTTAACGTTGCATTTTTATATGAGATGCAAACGTTTGTAAGTTGTTTGATCGCTTTTTTCTGTTTGTTTCATAAATAATAATATTATCTTCTATTAGTATTATTTTGCTGAATAAAGAAATAACGAATTTTTAGTGTTGATCATCATCATGCGTTACTCTTAAGTGAAACGATAAGCGCTCTGCTGCATCAACTTCTACTGTATTGTTCACTGATCGCAATGAGCTTCAATTCCGAATTTGGCTATACCTCAACGGCCGCTTTCTTTTCAATAGCTTTGGCCACCTTATTTGTTCATTCAGGTTATTTTTAATGATTCGTAAAGTAAATTTATATGCCGTGATTCCTCGAGTAAAAATTCAGAAGTATGTGATATTTTGACGTTTTTAAGCAGAGGTGCCATCTAATTGCAGATTTGAGAAGATTGCGCAAGATGTTTTCATATTACAGGTTCTTATTTTGCAAATACCTCTCTATTATTTTTGGCAATTGTTCGGCCATTGAAATATCGTAGTCCTTTAACAGCGCGACAGTCCATTCGTCTTTTAACAGTTATTTGGTTATCGTCGAGTCTTATTGCGGTTGGTTCATTCGTATTGAAATTATTACCATCAGTTTTGTTGTTGCTAAATAGATGTGACACTGACAAATCAGAGGCGACCTTTGGGCTTATATTTCAGACCTGTATGGGCCTATCTGCGGCCGCATTATTTTATCCGCAGTCTACATCAATTAAGTGTTTGCTGGATCGTTGTAAATGGCCACTTGGTTTTATGATTGTTTGCGTATTTGCGATATTCTATGTGGTCGTTATCCTGCTTTATCTCATCATGATATGGCACCTCAATAAACGACGTCATAATGACATGCAAAAGCAGGTTAGCACTTCAGGTCTTATTGGTGCGACAGCAGTTTATTCGTTCACTTTGGAATAATTCGTGCATAACAATCACAGGATTGTAACAACCAAGTTTTGTGGGAAAGTAATGTTCGTGCAATGAAGCGGTTAACATTGCAACTGATTGCGTTCACACTTTCGGGTGCACCCATTCTTGGTGTGTCTGCATTTACGCTACTTAATTTGGATAGGATCAAATTGCTTGGTATGCAGTGAACATTCGATAGTTTGCTTTTCTCTGCGATTATTATTCATTCGGAATTTAGCCGTAGGCGTTTCTTGTTTTGCATTGATAGCCGCCGGGTAGGTGGGGGACGGGTGGTAACTATTTGTCTAGAGATGTTGTAGTGTTGTTGTTTATTTTATTGTGCTGCTTTGTTTTGTTCTTAAATGAGTGATTCCATTCAAAATGATATAGCAACAGTAATAATTACAATGATAATATGAGAAGATGACTTTGTAATCAACTAAGTGATCAACTTAGTTGAATTATAAGTGAATATTTTGTTGTTCAAAACATATTGAAAGAATACTGGTGAGAATTAATCAAGATTGGTACTTGATTGCTGTTGAGGATTGGAAAGTTCGTCACCGTGTGCATTCTTCCTCAAATGCGATCTGTTCGCGCAAGCTGAGCGATTGGTTTGTGTGAACGTTTCGGCGTGCATCTTACCGATGATCATTGTACCGCTGATCAATTGCTATGTGGATGGGCACAGTCGCGAGGTTTTACAACATAAATTCGGCTATGCTTCAACAAAAACCAACCATACCAATATCTGCTCAGAGCATCGCGTTTGTAGTGCTCGTTCTCCCACATGAAACTGCATCATTAATCGCTCAAAACTACCGACACCTTTATATCTATCTATCCATTCGTCCATCCAACCCAGCCGGCTTTTACAACGAACGAATGAATGAACGACGATAGAAAAGAAGAGATCACCACTTTTGAATAGCTCTTTTAATAGTACAAATAATCATAACAAGAATATTGTTATTGTGATTAACAGATATGTTGAATAATGCATCTATAAGTGATCATTCAAGGTACACATCCAATGATCTGCAATGTGCTCTGCAATAACTGATTCGTTTCATAGTGAATTTTTATCTTTTTTTTTTGTACTTGCGTTCACATCATAATAGTAATTAATTGGTGTTTAGGTAGCGGTTGATATATGTGGTGTTGTTTTTGCTTGGTAATTAGTGAATAATGTTAGCCAAATGAATGTGGTTGGTGTTCTTTGCATGCAGCTTGTTCTCATTCTCAACGAAACCATGTTTGGGTTCGTTTTTTGAAAAGGCTGAGAAGTCTGTTAATAGCGAGTGGAATTTCTCGGGGGAAATGCAATCGAGGATGCAAACACCTGACATTGACTTTATCAAGTTACCGAACGGACTATTCGACTTTGGACTTGTTGAAGCCATTGGGGGAGTTACATTAGTTGCAAGTGTTTGAATGTTGAGAGTGCCTTTGTTCAGTGTTTTTTTTTCATCATCACAAATTTCATCTTTATCAACAAAACGATATCACCGCGTCAGGACGTAGTAAAAACAAAACTGATTAAGCAGCTAAATGTTTTATTGCTAAAATAAAAAGACATGCAAAAATGCAATTTACGATGTATCTTAACAAGTAAAAGCCAAGCACATAAGTGTATAACAGGGAAAGCAATGTTTTATTTTGAGAAGAGGAGGAAATTTAGTTAAGATGTAAGTGAGATAAATTCGGGAAAACAAAAACAAAATTAAACGAATGGCGGTGTAAATGACAATATGAATGAAATCGATGTATCGAGGAAAGCATTGAATGAATGATTTCTTCAAGCAGAACGATCGAAATTCTCGAATGAAGCGATTAATATAATGAAACTGAATGAGAAACAGAGCAATTTCAAACTGAGAATGATGTTGACTGATAATTATGCAACAGTTGACCGCTTCAGATGACCACCTTTAATATTTGTTTTGATTTAACGCAAATAAATTGATAAAAAGGTCAATGTTTTTATATCATTAAAGTAAAAAAAATTTACTCTAATGATATAAAAACAGAGAGAGGATGTGTATGCACACACCTTCCAAAATAGACGATGCAAATTGGCTGCTACGGTAATCGAGTTGTTCAGTTGAACTTATCAGTCGATAGAACATGGATGATGACAAGGTATGTGAAATGTGAGGTTTTCAATGAGGAAACGGGATATTCTGAAAGATCATGCATTTGAAAGGCGAACATTTCGAGGTTGCTGCGCACATACAAACGAACACTAATCACAATAATATGTGGCGACAATAATAATGGCATTACTGACAGTGATAATAATGACATAAGCTCGTTTAAAATGTGCAGTTAAAATTGAAATCATCAGAAGTAAAATCAGTTAACAGTCATTAACTAGCATAAATGAACGCGATGAGAAAAATCAGATCAAAGGGACATGAAATAAATGAATGTATACGAGGAATCGATGAACATGGAGAAGCAATCGTTGTGTGAATTTTTAAATTCAGAAACTCGAAGACGATGATCCAGAAGCTGGAATTATCACAAAAAAAGTTTCTTATTGCGTTTGAATGTTTTAGAGCAGATAAATGAAATAAAGTAGTGCAATAACGGTTATTGTTGCTGTTTCTATTGTTGATGATCCACTATTGTTGTTCACGTAGAGCTCTGGCCATACGCCTAAGCCAAAATGGAACAACTGGTCGAACAGGCCGTATACGACGACGTCCTCCTCGCTTGTGGACGGCACCTTGGAAACGCGCTCCATTCCCCGAATTGCGATTGTGGTTATTCGACGCTAAGCTCATCAGTCCTGAAAAATCACTTTCGTTCCTCTAACCGATTGCTGCTCCCATTTAAACAGATAGGGCTGATAGCGTAATGAACAAATGAAGCTGTCAATTATAATTTTCACGTGGCTGACGGATTTTCATGAAAACTTTTATTGTAGATTTCAAGAAGATTACTAGATCGAATTTGAAAATAGGAAAAGTTGAGAGAAAGAAGTAAATAGAAGCAACCTCCAATATTGTTAAAACTGCTGAAAAAAACCGAAGGATCCGGAGCCGGTATAGCGAAAACTGAGCTCGATGAAATAGCAACTACGATCAAAAGCACGAGGGTGAATTTCATATTTCTTCTGCAATTCAACAAAAAATTAACCGTTTTCAACTGGAATTTCAAAGTTTCTCAGAAAATATGCACGTATATATAAAAATTCTGGTCTGTTGCATGTGTAAAGTTTGGTCAAACATCAGAAGAATTTTCAATTTAGGATCAGTTCGCTTCTGACTGATGTTGACGCATGTCATTAATACCTCTCTACCAATGACAATTACCATTTTCATTACTAATACTGATAACAATATATGAGTGTTACTAGTTGATCAACAAAACCAACAGTAACTGTAATCATAACGATACTCTTACTATAATGGATCAACCAGTCGTATGTGTTCATCAAGAAAACGCCCAGCTCAAAAACATGCTGAACATGCTCGCCATCATAATCAAATCAAAAGCTAATCAGTAATCATTTGTTGAGTCAAATTCAGTGAATGAGAAAGTTGCTTAATTGGCTAGAAAACAATTGAACAAGTCTATGGCAGATCACTCATGTTCAATCAAATGAATCACTTTAGGATCACCTTATTACTGGCCTAGTACCCTTCCAATGAAAGATCCCTTAGTTTGGAGAAACCGAATGAAGCGAACAAGAAAACAACCGTTCGCATTATTAACAGGAATGAATATAAATTTGATGATTCAAAATGAACATCTTTTATATGAAGCTTTTACACTTGTTCTCTAACTGAATGAATGAACAACAAACACAGTTTCATTGATGCATTGAACAATAATGCATGCCCACATCCTTATGAACAAGAAGCAATCTTCTCATAACAAGGTCATCGAAAAACATACGTGTAACCGGAAGAAACTCCTTACATAATTGGATGAATAGCATTTATTTATTTATTCGTTCACCGAATTATTTATTTCTTCATTTATATGTACCATTTCTGTAGTATATTTTTACATTCTTAGATACTCGCTGATGATTGTTTTACCTTTGCCATTCATTGTTTACAAATAATGTCGTAGATTTTTCGTTCAGTTTCAGTGTGATAAATTATTCTGATCTCAAAGTGATCATCATTCAGCACTGTGATTCGATGCAGTGCGATTATTAATCCTTACAAAAAAAAACAATTTCGCTAAAAATCATTCGCAATGGCGAATTTAGTGGTTGTTCGAAAAAAAAAAGATAACTGAAAAGGAGATGAAGGGACTATTTGTTGGATGGATGGGATCGAGGGATAAGAAAGCAAGTGAGCGGTTATTGGAGAAAATTAAAGATCAGTTATGGTGGTTGTTGAATGGGTTGTTGAGGTATGTTAGTGGGTAGAAAGGTGAATGGATGAATGATAATGGTGAACGTAAAATTGTTAAATTGTGTCTCAAAAAGCTTGATGAGGAGGTAAATTTATAAGTTGAATTGATGTTTGGTAGATGATTTTGAATTGTTAAGGTGTTATTAATAATAGAATTGATGATTTGTGAAGTGTGCTCATTGCTTCTTCATATAAGATGATCATTGCTTCAATCATATAAGATGATCATTGCTTCAACTGATGTGAGATCCTCTTTCGATTATTTGAGTCTCTGTTGTTGCAGAATCCACTCATTCAAATTCACTTATTTCAAGTATATGTTTAAGGTGCAACATTTATTTACTGTACACTTTTATTATTATTGTTGTTATTTATTATTATTATTATTATTACTATTATTATCATTATTATTATTAACATTAGATCAGTGAATAGGTGAATGTGTGTATATTCATACAAATAGCTATGCAATCAAATTATCAATTATCACTTTCTGCTACGTAATTGTAGTGAGCATAATTTCTGGTTTTCTTGCATTTATTAGCACCACAACGACCATCAGTACCAAATCATAACACATTCTAATTGCATGCATTTGTTTATTTGATTTGCTGTTGAATAATAATGCAACAAAACTCTTTTTTATTATCGTTCGAATGCAACTCAAATATTATCATAATCATCAGTGATGATTGAATTATTAAATGGGTGAATATAAACTGATCGAATTGCATCATCAAATCAAATCAACCAATAAATTACTACGACATATCCAATAATCAGGTTTGTGACGAACGATGAATTGAAAATTGCATAAGAGCGAGTGATAATAATCTTAAAAATAATACTAAAAATTAAAAATAATATCAACAAGTGATAATAATATTAAATACTAACAGTAACGAAAAGGCAATAGTAATATCTATTGGACAGCAGAAACGTCGGAAGAAGAGAACTTAAAAATATTCATCAGATAATTTCATCATTGATGATCAGTTCAACGATCACTGAAAATGCACAAACTGCGGTCAATCATTGTAAATAGGTTGGTTGAACATTGTAAAATTCCAATGTTCAACGGGATTGAGACATGAACATGCACAGTTGAACTGATGCCGACTCTTGCAATAGAGATCGTATGTTCGACTCGATATTTCAAATCCAGCGATTTTATTTCATCCTATTCGTCTCAATTAATTTCGAATTACGAAGGAACTGTCCTGTCAAAACCAACCATTTGGTAACGATGTCCAAAAATTAGCTGATATATGAGTGAATTTAAAACGATTAATCGCATTAACAGCACAGATGTATGCATAATGTTCAATCTTAGTAAGCATACCGGACTGATTAATTAACTGATTGATTGATTAATTGATTGATTGATTGACTGATTGATTGATTGACTGACTGACTGATCATTATTTATGAAGATACACCAACGACCACACACCATACCTTACAGTAATTCATACAACCATATCAATGCGATGCAGCTATCAATTATGTTATTAATCATACATACACATAAACGAATAATTAATTCATTCTAATGTCTGTCATCATCACTGTAACATTATTATTCTGAATAATGACAATAATGTAAATAACGTTTTCAATTGATCAAGATTACTGTTGTTGCTGATGCGTTACATACACACATGTAACTCACTTCTTGTGCATTCATTTATGTAACTATGAAACACGTAAAGACCCGGAATGTATCTCATTAAAAATCATGCTTCCTGCACTACTCTTTTTGCATGATTTAATGAATGAACCAACAACAGCGGACGGCAATCTGCAACCATACAAAAAAAAACCCGTAGAACATTACAACTGAAAAGCGAAATTCTTTTGGTAAGTTCTAAAAATTTTAGCGCCCATAAGCTAGCCGAGGCTTTTAATGACCAATTTTGTTCGCGAAAAACCTTTCCAAGATGAACGCTTTTTAGAGGGTCAACTTTGTACACTGAAATCTCATTGTCAGCTAGATGATGGACTTGTTAACTGCGAATTTCATAAATCATAGGACTAGATCTATTCTCACTCCGCACTGAACCGCCTGGTTTGCGATCACTCCTAGCCACTAGTATATATCGCCTCAAAAGTGGTATTTTTTAAGCATCACGACCCGGGGTTTGAGAAATTTCAAATTTGAAAAAAATTTCACGAATGCCCAATTTTGATTTAATTTGATAGAAGACTTTATTTCTGCCAACTGCTGTCATATTCTTAGTAGGCGGTCATATTTTTAGCTCACCGCAGAAAGGAACCACATATAGTGTTGTTTAGAAATTAAAATTTTCGAAAGATTTTCTGGTAAAAGCCGAGGTTCATGTTGAACTGTTAACTAGGATTATCAACGTCCTTAATATTTTATATGAGATTTGGAAATCTTTTGTGAAAATTCAAACCCTTATATGTTGAGATTAACCATTTATTGATTACGTTTACTTGTTCATTCCGAGTTTATCGATCATTCGACACTTTTTTGCTCAATTCATTTGATGAAGTGAATAGAAAAGTATCGAATGTTAGTGATTGATGTTTCAATGATGATTTGCTGTTATCAGGTCTGAGACAGAATTTACTTTCATCAGGTATTTTAGCAGGTTCGTGAGCTCAAATTATCACATGATGAGGTTTTTATCGGAGTATCAAGTCAACATTAACAATGTGACGCTTCTCGAGTATATATTACTTTGGAAGGTGTTATTACAGGTATGATGCTGTAGTTATATGCAATTGAAGCGCTAAGTTCTGGTGGCATATTAGACGAATTGATATTGTTCGAATGTGATTGTGTTTGCGTGTTGATCAATACAGAAATATATCAATTTAACGAGACTGATTCTTTTTTTCATACATCTGACGATGAATATATAGTAAATGATCACTGTCGTTACACTGGTACTTCTACAAAATCAGTTATCCATGCAATACTGATTATAGTTAATATGATATGATATGGGTGAAATAGAACGTTTCGAATTGAACGTATTTACTAGTTGTGCAATTCTCAGGTAGCCAGGCATCCGTGAAATCTTCATGAAATGACTCCAAAGATTACCCGATGCTCGCAGATGAGAAAAATAAAGCAAATATGCATTAGTATTTGCATTCAAATGCTCAAGCTTCGACAGCTAACCTAGGCTGAGTTTATGAGAATTTCAAATCTGGAGATTCTCGAAGAAAAGTTGCATGAGTTATCATATTCGAGAGAAAGCTTCTGTAGAGTATTATTCAGCGTTTTATTACGAGGCCCGGCCTGGTGGTGGCTGCGAACATACGTCTAAAATGCTTTCGAAATCTCCACATTTTGGATCGAACACATGACAAAAATAATGTACACACTCACTAGAATTTACATTCAAAAGCGAAGATCTCGATAGCTTGTGGTCAACAAATTTGTGCAAAATACTTTAACCCATATAACAGTTTGAACAAATATATGAGATTTTGCATAGGATGAAAAAGATTTGCTGAAAAAATTTTTTGAATTACAAAAGAAAATGTTTTGGAACTGTAATTTTCACTTTTCAGAACCGACAAACACCGTTTTGGAATGGTTTCGTAAAGTCTGAAAATTTACAAATAATTCTTGACGAAACTTTTCCTTAAACTGGATTGGCAGAAATTAATTTTAGCATTCGTTTGTACGTATCATCTTGGACATAACAATGAACATTACGAATTCACAATGAACACAATGATCGCGTTATTATGACGTTCTTGAGTTCAGTAACAATAAGATAAATCGGAGGAAATTTCAAGCACTTCAAAGAAACTGAATCCGTCTCGCGGACTGTAGTGTTCCAGCTGCCCACGGTGCGCATTCCGTTGTCGTCAAATAGCTTTTATGCAATATGGCATTATTTCTTGATAAGACGTGCGTATACGGCGGCAAATATGGCCGGAACCAACTGAATGAATTATCAAATGAAAAAATGTTATCCTAGATGAGCCGACAACAAAAAAAGTCATGTACTTCGTTTAAAAAAACCAAAACAAAATTCATAAAAAAACAAAGAATTAACCATTGCCAACGATGAAATAACGGAAGTCCACGCTGCTATATGCATAACATAGAGAAGGTCACTTCTCAACGGCATGTAACACGTATTCGTGTGTACAACGTTTGTATCAAACGCTTCAGAGGCATTGAAGTTCATACATTTTTCCGTTTCCACACCATTAACGCAACTGAATTGGTGAGAAAATTTTGAAAATTCTCAGTGAAGAAAATAACAAATCTTTGTTGAAAAGAGTATTCTCTCTTCACTTCATGCTGCAACCATATAGCTACTATTGTTATTATTGTTAATATAAGTATTCTGGTCGTCTCCATCGTATTTACTATAATTTAAACTAAGTGCTCTTGCTGAATATGCATGAGTGGACGACGGTTGTGGAATGACTGAACAAATACCTTCCTTAGAGATGAGGTAAGATAATTTATAAATCAATTGCAGACGTGAATGATCAGTATCAGTCAGCTAAGTGCCAGCTGTCATATGGTTGATCGTCATCTCCTTATCGTTCACGTGCACACTTAAGAAATCAACAAATGCGTGATTACCATGATGCAGGTAGTTTCTGTTTTGGTTCCTTTTGATGCATATACCACTTTGAAGTAGGCCATATTCTCAAGTCATTAGTACCATTAACACCACAGCAATTGAAATTCGTTTGCAGCTCATCCCATGCGTTCGTTATGCCGTCCATTTCGGGTGTTCCGTACAATTCGCGTAACGATGTTAACATTTTCAAATGCAACGGTATCTGATGTTGGAGTTGATGTCGAAATACAAAACCCATAACACCACCAATGAAAAGCATCACAAAGATTACAAAACTGGCCGTTGCATACTGAAAAGAAAATCAATTCAAATCGAATGGATTCAAATCGAATTTCAACAAAAATTTCATGCTATCCACACATCATTTGCAAATTAAAATATAACACCAAGAGAATCTTTTTTCACTCATTCTTTCAGATTTAATGATGGATGGCGTAAAGCACTGAAGAATTGCAAATTCGGCAGAGTAAAGCGTAAGGATGCATGCGACTGACTCCTAAATAGAATGAAATTGAAATTTATCTTGATATGTATACATGCACTTACAAACGCATAAGTATTAACGTGTGATGATATAAAATGAGATATGAAATTTTGAATTCTTTTAAAAGTAATCACTAAAAGCAGCAACAAGATAACAACAACAAAAATAATAAATATACCGAATAGATCATACAACGAAGTTCCTTATTGATCGCATATATGGATACTGCAGCATTGATGAATGCGAATATCGATATCACTATCATTATTCGTGACACGTCCACGTATAAGCTAGGCTCTAGCAATGGTGCATACTGTGAACGGGTCCTCACCAACCAACATCCGTACACAAATACGATCACTGATAATAACTACAACTCTAGTTCATTATAGCATATCATTACTGTAATTGTTGCTATTATGATAAATAATATCGCTTACAACTGAGAGGAGATTTGTTGCGAAAAAGCATAATCGTATTGTACGACCAATTGCTCCGTATGCGGACCATCTTCCAAAAGACCCCATTTTTAGTCAATATACATACGGAAAGATCGATGTATCTTAAACAAATAACTTCATCATTACTGATAAATCTTTCAGTATCAATAATAATAATAACGATCGTTACAATAAAGAATAACAATAGCAATAATAGATAACAGTAATGAAATTCATTATTATCACTTTAAAAACATGGACGTGATCCACAATTATGACGAAAAATACGATAACGTAATAATCAAACATTTTTGATATTTACAACATTAATCCATATATGACGAACACATGAAAATGTTCAAAAAATCTTGGCATAATGATGAAACTAATGTTGCAATTTTTAAAAATAAAATTAACATAAATTACGAAAGAGTATTTAGAATAATGTTAGGACAGGAAGAGAATGTAAGCAATTATTGAGGCATACGATAAGAATCTTTGCACATCTCTCACATATGTTCATAAAATGAATATATCATATCTACAATTTTCACTAGACGTTTTCACAATGATAACAAGCAGAGCAGTACTTGTGTTTAAACAAACCAATAAATCAATTATTATTATTATTAAAAGTTATGATTATGAGGAAGAGCAGTCAAGGTTATATGCGATAAATACCACTCTTCTTCGTATCTATACATAAAAGCGTTTTAAGATGATTCATTCATCGATCGATTTCTATACGATTCAGTTGATTTAAGAAAACAAGTTCTGAGATTTTATTCATCGAATTTCTTCAAAACCGTCAATTTTATTATACTTGATATTGCTGTTATTATTATTACCATTATTTGCAGTTTTGTAATTAAGACTGCTTGTATTATTTGTAACAAAAATAATTATAACAATATGAATACTAACAATGATGTGAACATTTTTTTCCAATTTATTCTGGTTTCATAAGTTCGTGAACTCTAATGCTAAATGCAATGAATAATCTAAGCATAACTGATTAGCTCTGATTTAGAAACAAATACGAACTTATGAAAACATAATAAATTGGAAAAAAAGTACAACAAAATAAGCGAGGTAACAAAAAAAGTACAAAATAAGAGGAAACGAAATTGTTCTGTATTTGTAGAATTTTTGCAAAATATTCTGGAAATGTTGCAGCTGCTTGAATCGCAAAGAAACGCACATCCACTTGGTATAAACGTATATGAATGGCTTAGGCTTAGACTACAGTCTACAAAGAACGTAGAATAATAGAAACTTGGATTCTTTATTGATGGTATAAGGAGAAGGAGCGAACAGAGACCGTTCATCGATGAACGAACGAACAAAACAACAATGCAAAGAAATGATTCGGGCAAAATAATAACTTGAAAAGTTGATTTGCAATGAAATGAAAACAATTTAGCGAATGTTCTTTCATTCAGTGGTTCGTTGCAAGTTGCTCTCAGTGAAATCGGTACGTAATGAGAGGAGAATGAGAACTTGAAAATATTTTTCTTCAACATTTTTGAAGTCTCAAAAAGAAAAAAGCATAAAGGTTGATGAAGAAGAATGAAGTTCGTAAAAGCTGGTTCTTTCATATTGTTATTTTCTTATAAGTTACTACAGCACATTTGTGAATTAAAAGAAATGACAAAATATTATAAACCAAAAAAATTTTCAACAATAACAAAAAACAAAAGATCTTTGTCATTTTCGATTATATTCATAAAATAAATTGCCCTTTCCCCTTCTTCTTAAAACATAAAATTTCTCTAAATCTTCACTTTTCCACAACAAAAACGAATTGGTTTTTTCTTCAGAACAATAAGAAGATTCGGATGAATAAACAAATTTGGTGTTGTTTATCATCGAATTGTTTATAAAAGAATCACAATGAAGAACAAACGGCTGATCTCAGCCAAGTCACACAGCGCAATATAAAAGACACTCGCTCATACACTTTTCACCTTCACCCACTCATCACAACAGCAAAATGACAAATAAGTCATTCGTACAACTCTTCATGCGCACCACCATCACTACCACTTTCATGGGTGATGCACTTTATGATGTTGTGCGAGTTAAAGCATCAAAATTCAAATTAACCACTTATCACAATTTTTTCTAAACAACTAACGTGCACGAATAGAAAGAAGTATCTAGAGATGACACTATTGTGTTAATGCAAATGAATTATTACAACTGAACGTTTTATCAGTAAATTGCATCAGTATTAAGATTAGAATATAAAATCATTGCGCTGTGAATAACAATGTAACATGAGTATAACAATATCGAAAAAATACTCAAATATTAACAATACAAACATAATTATGCACATTGTCAGACATAATTATACAGTTAATTGTATCCAGCAATGATAGGAATATGCAGCAGTAAAGGTTGATAAGAATAATACTTTTGCAGGTTTTATGAGGCACAATTGGAGGAGCTGAACATCTTGAACACAATACAATGGAATAGTGTAAATATGTGACTGATAAACAATATGAAACGTTCATGAAATCATCAGAGACGTCCTGTGGTTCGCTTCCAAAAACATCCGAAGCAATTCATTAGTCGCTTCTCATCAGGCGCAAATATTAACCTGGAATAAATAATAGACAATGAAATGTGATAATAATTTCAACAACAATGAAACGAACCTGAACAGGAAACATCCAAATAATGATCCAATAATGGGTCCAAGCCAGAAAACGTAATGATTCAAAAATGGCGAATAGTCGCTTTGTAAAATTGAAAAAACGGCCAAGCCAAATGGCAGCAAAGGATTCCATGAAACAGTTGATAGTAACAAACTGAAAACGTCTAAAATAAACAAACAATCGCATAACAAGCATTTCACTATGAATTCTTTTTCATTGTATTCCAAACGTGCATTCACTATCACTACTGCTATACCATGTGTGCCCATACAAGAAGACTATTATTATTATTATTATTATTATTATTATTGTTTAATGTTATGATTTATATTATCAGTTTACCTAAGAAAAGATGAGAGAAAAACGGATGCAAATATTGGCAATGGGTTCGATGAGACACGTCCAATAGCAGTTAGTCCAACTCCAAATTTAGTTGATGTTACCAATTGGCTCATCACTACCAGCAGACTACCGATGAACTGAATAAGCACCTATAAATAATAACAACAACAATAGCAATAATGAAAAGTTATCTTGGAATGAAGGCATTCGATTATAACAAATCATATCATGATACAAGAACAAAAGGAATTTGAATTGATATTTCGCACCAAACGAAATGCCAGTCGTGTGCGATCACCGTCAATATCGTACAAAATTTGTATTGTTCCAACATCTGAGCTGGATTTGAGTAGCTAAAATTTTGTTCATTAACAAGAGCAATAATTATGATGAATATGGTCATAACAGTGATGATAATACATATCGATAAGAATAATCGCATTCATAACATCAATCACAAATATTTGTGAATGATTGACTCATTATTATGCTTGCACATTTGAAAAGTGAATTTAGAAACAATACAACAACATAAGTTATCAAATAAAAACAACAAAATTCACTGTGATTAGCAAAAATCAAACAAACAATAACAAAACAATTCGAATAACAAAACAAACTAACACTGAAAATGGTAACTGATAGAACTGATGCGGATAGCTGCATTAATACAAGCACGATGCAAAGTGGCCATGCCGTTGACAGCGAAAACAATTGCGCGATTGTGATAAATGGAGAAAGATGAACTCTAAAATTGAAAAGCTGTTCAACTGTCAATAACTTACATCGAATTACAAATCAAATGCTTAATGTTATCATCAATCAAAATCAAATTATTCATTTTCATAACCTCAAATTCAATCTAATAAATTCATTCGGATGAGCATGCTTATTGCTGGATGAACAGCAGTAATATGAACACCACTTATAAAACCATCAACAATAACAAGCATGAATTGACATGAATTCACGAAAAATCTTAATTTCATTACTTCCAAGAAACGTCTATCAACCTTGTTCTGCCAATCGCCACCTACCCAATTACCACAAAAATAATTGCTACCCTCACCGTTCACCTAAAACATCATCCACTGACGCGTTCCCCCACCCCCATTCACGAACCACAGCAACAAAAATAACTGAAAGTACGAATAAAGGAACAAAAAGCAACTAACGTTTGAAATGCGTTATAAAAAATAAGCACAGTGATAGCATCGGCGGCTGCAAGCGTTAGAATACGATTAAAGAAAAGAATGTGACGATCACGCAATTCGCTATCCACCAAATTGTAGATGAACAAACAAAAGAAGACCGAAAAAAATTCAGCAACACACGGTCTTAGAATAGCTTCCAAACAACAGAAACGATTTGCGTTTTGATGATGATCAAAACGATGTTGAGAAGAAAGGTGATACGATGATGACGGCTGAGTGTGATAAATGTTTGCGTAGTTGTTGGCTGATGAATATGCACCATCGTACTGAACCGAGAAAGAAAGCAACAATAATGATCACAATAATGATAATCTGCGACAAATCGCCTAAGCAAGCCAAAAAAGTGTTAAATGAGTCGTAAGTAAATGTGAAACTAACCGTTAATTGTTCATCGGCAAAATTTCGAAGGAACGGCGACGATTGTCGTTGTTGAGTTGATGCCGAAGAACGATACTCATTTTTATTGCGCAAAATGCCCCGTTTTCCGAGCATCATCATTTTTTGCACTTGAAAATCATCGGGACTGTCCATCATTTGAGTGGCCGGCGATCCACCGCTTATCGCTCCATTACCAAAATATGGCGACGATTTAGCGGTTGCTCCACACGATAAGCCACCGAATAATTTTGCGTTCGTAACATTCGGATATGCACTACTGCAAACAACGCTTGTGCCATCTACTAGATCAAATTGCTCATCTTGAAATACCATTTTCTTAAAGGTATAATCTCAGTCAGCAAATAGGACGACTGGCTGATAATGATGATGATAATTTTAAATATGAGATTCCATTGTCGTCACTTTTAGTGTGCAAGCAGTCGTTATTTGTGTCGAGTTAATAAGCTTATGTCAATAATAAGTTGTTGATTGCTTGGCAGATGACAGCAAGTAGCAATAACCTATGAAAATGCAATTGTCTGAAATGAAACAGAATCAATCAGAAAAAATTAATCAATCAATTCTAGAACAATAATAATAAAAATAGTGGCAAAATCATGAAGATAGAGTATAAGGTGAAAGATACACGTGACATTTACTTGGCAACGAAGGAAGTGACCAAACTGAAGTGAGCTGGAGAATATCCTCAGTTGAGACATGATCTCTAACCCACGCACACATTCTTCTACGTTAATTTAAATGAATATATTGCAAAAACAGTTTAAATGCCACTACAATATAATACGCATATATAAGAGAGGTCTTCATATGAATGAAGAAGTGCGATGGACGAACGGATGGATAGATGTGAGCAAAGGCGAAAATTTGCTTGCTGTCGTTTGGCGGTTGGACAGACAACTGTTCGTGTTTATTATTACTCTTATTCTTATTACCAACAATATTGGTATTGTTATTATCAATGTCCGGCTTAACCTCCTAATTTCTAGCATCTACACATCCAATTGCCATCTGTCTATATTTGTGTTCACAGATTTTTGGACGCGAATAATGTGATATGCTCAGCACGCACAAAAAATACACAACTAAAATCTCTGAACAACTGGAATGTGACTGGAATCCTTCAAATTTTTTGAGCGAATGGTTGTCCGTGAAATTTCCAATTATTCATGGAAATTTTTCTAAGATCTTCACAAAAAGGAGAAAAAACAATCAGAACCGATTGCAGTTTAAAAGAATTTTTCAAAGAAAATCCGGAAAAAAATGCAATGTTCATAAGATTTTCCGAAATAATAAACTTCAATCAAAAAGTGCAAGAAACTTCATTCAAAATTGAAATTCGAAATATTTGAAAAAAACTCTTCTCCAAACGATGCCGACTTCATTAATGATTCCAACGTGAGCTAGATGGGAGGGGAGGGGAGAGGATACATCACAAAATAATTACACTAAACAACCTCAATAAGTGAATGTGAAAGGCGATTTAACAGCGAGATTAAACTACTAACTCAACCATACATGCTAATTGTAAATCCAAAAACTGTGATAACATCTAACTTTCAAGTCATTACTAGTATTATTACTACTGTTAGTGAGGAGACCAACTATATTACAGCTTAAATAATGGTAATAATAATAACAACAGCGACAGATCACTCTTAACCAATCTCAACTAAAGAATTATTGCACATCGGAAACTATTACAATCAGTTTTAGAATTGATGAATGAATAAATCAATGATGAATGCACATTTTAACTATTCATTCGAGGTAGTTTCCGTTAAACGATAAAGTATCCACTTGTAGGTTTGCGTAGGTAGACAAAGGAATGGATAGATCGGTAATGTGATAGAGTATTTGGTCACGTGCGCGCCTCTGTGGATCGCTCAATGACCACGAATATATGATTAATGAGGAGGTTAGATTTAGGGTCAGAGTTAGGTTAGTTCAGCATCAACGATAAGGCTGTGCTTAGCTGGGCAAATTCTGTTTCTTGCTTCAAAACTGATCAAAAGATGTGTAACTAAAACCCTTGCATATAGTCATAAAGATAATTTTCTCGTATTATATTTATAGAATTATTGCAGATGGATGTATCGATAACGTGAATCCAGGTATATTTATACTCTAACAACGAACATTATTCGAAAACCATTGACTGCATCTCACTTGAACAACTCAAAAAACACCAACTGTATAAAAGAGATATTGCGAACTAGTTCAAAAAAGACGTTTTTCTTCGAGCACTAACTTCATTCAATTTTATGAATTGTTGTTTCAGTCAATAACGCCAACAATAAATGAACAGGTGAGTAAACGAATTGATGAACATTTGCAATAAATTTTGGGTCACAAGAAATAAGCAGTTCGAATCGTAATTCGCAAGCAACGTTCCCATTTTCCTTCATTTCGTATTCGCACTGATACTTCTGCAGTTTTAATATAGCCAACATTAACCACTTTTACACCCCGATCGCCATATCCTGACGCAATTCAGTTCATTTTTCGTCGTCTAAGACCGCATGGACAGTTACTCACAACTGATAACCGCTCATGGTTGAATAAAAAATGCCTGCTGACTAGTTCCAATTACCTCTTTCGGAAAGACCGAGATTGTGATGCATGAAGAAATCAAATGTAAGGTAACTTTATTATTATGACCATTATTCATTACCAAGTTAGTACCAGTATGAATATACATCAAATATACTTCTATCAGCATAACAAGCCGTCATAAAATACACCATATCATTTCACTGAAACTAACAACACGAACGAATCACTGTTTCGCATTATGATTATTATCATCAGTAGGCTATCATTTGTGTGATTGATAATGATGATCCAAATAGCGTCGATATTCGTTGACTGATCGCCAATGAGCTGAACGCAGCAAGACGTGTGGCCGTTTGCTTTTCAAATATTCGAATGCCACATTTGGCATCCAATTGTTTTTAGCCATTAAATAACATACGACAACCGTCGTACTGCGTGTACGACCCGCTTTACAGTGCACATATCTTAAATTAGCATAATCAGTGATCAAAATTTAATTATGCATTTATGAGAACTCACCATAAAATCGGGAGTAAATACTGAACCTTTGCTGTTAATTGTTTGCGTTCGCTAACCAATCCAGATAACCCTCAGGCAAGTTGAGTTGAAACCCATGATCGGGTCTATTTTGTAGGACAATGAATGAATAGTCAAAAGCATCTTACTAGTCAAAAGTGAGTGGTCTCCCCCTGCTCATTAAATATGATATGAGCGAACGTTGAACGATATCGAATGTAAGTGGATATGGACAGTAATAAGTGAATGAATAATATTATAAAACGAACACTGATTTGCCCTGTTTACCGATTGCATCGATGAAGTGAATCGCCTTTTCGATTTCATTTCGGCTCGACGAGCCAACAAAGTCAACCATAGGTATTTCATGATAAGCTATCCCAAGCTTTTCCCATTCACTTTTACCCATCGTCGACCAAAGCGCTTTCGTTTCGAATTCTTGAAATGAATTGATGACTTGTCTCAACGAAACTTCGAATTTGCTATTCATTCTTCAATTGACTGCACACTTCACAGTAGACACTTAAGGGCTCCAATTACTGCATCTGTTAATGATCCTTTCCTCTAGCACATCGCACCCTCCGCTCGCCCTATTCTCAATTATTGAGACTCCGTCGCCACTTCTGCTATCACCTAATGCCACTCATTCATTCATCCGTTACTTTTCCCTTGTCTCGCCCCGCTATCAATTCCGTTCCGTTGTCGGCTTAAAGCAATCAGTCATTCATCAAATATGACAACTGAACAGACTCAATAATCAAACAATGAACTTACGAACCTTCCGTACAAGAAACTACACCACCGATATTTTCATTCCTTTGCAACTCATCAACCATACTACGGAACGGCAACGCGCCTTGTACGACTGTCTCATCGATGCGGCTGTACCATGGCCATTTAGCCGATTGCAAATAGTTGCGGATAAGATTGTATCCAATCGATGGATAAAATGCTATCACAGAAAACATGAATGCAATCAGTATGTTGATCAACTGCTCGACGGCTCCGCCAAACAGATATTCGTTCAAATGATTTTTTCCAACGTTCTGGAAATATGGCGCATTTACGACGCCCAAAGCACCCTTTTTGACTTTGTTGACTACGACGTGTGTATCCCTGAAAAGAATCACCATTGCTTGACACCGTGACCGGACAATTTGCCTAAAGACGTTTTGCCTAGGGACAGTTTGCGTAAAGACACACTGCCTAACGGACAGTTTTTTAATGGATATTTTGCTTAATAGGCAAACTGTCCTTAGGTAAAACGTCCTTAGGCTGATTGTTCGGGTACCACTTGACACTGATAATAACGACAATAAAAGTAATACTGCTACTAATGACGGCCATGATAATGATAAAAAGCAATAATTTTAAAAAATGATAAAACGAATTTGAAGCAATACTACTCAACGAATAAAATAAATAAGCTGTTTTCGGTTCGGCTCACAACACCGATCAATCTTTCAAGAACACATACATTCAATATTGACGGAAATGAGCAAACTTTTACTTTTTTTTCCTTCAAATTAACGGAAGACATTCTCTACAACATAAAACATTACAAAGTTGTTGAGAAATGCTGTGAGCAAGCAAATTTTTTGCGATATGGCGACCATAAATTTTTAACTAACAGCAACGTTCCGCCTTAATTTCCATACTTTTGAGAATGGATATTCTTTGAAAAACCGACCAAAATATTCAATCTTCCAAAACGAAAACTCGATCCATACCAATCAAAAAAATTGAGTATGATCCGACACTACTACATGCAAACCACAGCATAAAACAATCGATCATTCAAGAATAATAAAATAAAGACAACAACAATAATGCAAAGACTAAAGAGGTAAACCAGCATTACTTTATATTATGATGTCGTTCAAATAATATTTCACGCGTTGGTGACCACAATAATAATGATATCACAATAATAACATGCTAATAAAAAATTAGCCCCAATATGCCAACCGAGATAAGGCCTCAATAAAACAAAATGAAAATGAGCAGCAATACCCAAAAATAGCATCGAAGCATCTACCATTAAAAATATACATAAGATCGAACAGTACAACAAGGCAGTAACCGGAAGATTCAGAAGGTATAGTATTGCACTTATGCATAGATATTTTTGTGGCGTATAAAAATTTGCTGATCCGAATACGCAAGTCGTTAACAAACATTTAATCCATCCATAAAGAAACTTCGATGAAACATCAACTCTTATCAATAAACAAATGAACGCCTTTACGCGTATCCTCTCATACACAAAAGTTACGCACATTCAATCGTTATAAGTTGATGTACATCAATATTTGAATATATGCATCAATATTATGCACTCACTGGTTGTTTGGCAGTATCGCTTAATTCATCAGCAGACTGTGAAGCTCTCTGATTCGTGTTATCACTATGAAGTCGTTTCCGAGTTTTAGTTGTTACCTTTAAAGTAGCATTTTGAGTATAATCAAAAATTATTTTCCCTTACCCATAATTGATATCAGAAAAAAGTGGGTATTGCTAACGTTTGCTTGATGGTCACTGGATCGAACTGAAGTCGAAGATTCAGAACGAGTTCGGATGATCGGCGATTGCACTGTTTGCAATTTTAGCGATCCAATCTTCGGCGATATGCCAGTTCGTTGAGGGGGTCTAAGTTGAGATCGAAGTTGGAGCTGGGCTTGGTGTGGCTTTCGAGCCGCGTTGAACGCACCACAAACCCAACAATAATACGAAAAATGATCATATTCATCATCGCGCGCCATACCATTATGCGCATAACAACTGCTACAGATTAACGCATACCTTCAATGAGAACAAAATGAAAACAATCCTTTATTCAACCATAACTTTAAATATAGAATTAAATAATACCCCCAATAAACCAAAAGTCAGATGCCTCACCCACCTGTAGTTCGGTCCATCAGCCAATAAGAAGTCCACGAAACGTTCGATTAACGATCGATTCTGACCCAAAAATGGTCTGGGCGGTAACCTTCTCTGTTGTGGCTCCTGTCTCGGAGCACCACGCTGATCCACCCTATCCACTGGAAAAATGCTGTTTGATGGCGACTTTGCGAGATCAGCTGTTGCTGCGGTCATTGGAGTTTCTTTCTGCATGTGCCCTTCTGCAACCTTAAATCCTTCAAAAAGTTTCCTTCTTAAATCTTAATTTTAAAACTTTACCCCTAATAAGGCAAATTGCTTCTTCCTATTTTGCTTACACACTCACAGTTAGTCACCGTTCTTTTATTTATTTCACAATAAACCATCACCACCTCGTACTGGTCGTTGTGGCTGTTCATAATTGCGTGGAGAATTCAGTCGTTGTTCAGCATCTACTAGTCGTGAACTATGATGCACTGGCTCTGATGGGGGCGCTGCCGGATCGCCATACTTCTCCAAAATTTCTTTGGCAACCTAAAAAAAAGTTTTTCATTCAATCGTTTGAATGCGCCACAAAATGCAATCTTATTCGTCGCATAGCTTAAAACAGAGTTTCAAATGGCAGTAAAAGAAAGAGAAAACGACTGAAATTTGACCTTGAAGGTTTCAGTTTCTTTGACTTGTTCAAGAATGGCCAATTTTCTTTTCGTCATTTCCAAAAATGTTCTTCGTTTCTTTCCTATACACCATTCGTAATAAGCGTTCATGAGACGATTCGTTAAATAGATCAATGTTAGACCTGAAACAATGAATTATTGAAAGCATTTCACGATCGCAATGTGATATCACTGAATTCATCCACTAATTTCATTCTTATCACGTAACTCATTTAAACGCTGTGAACACTTGAGTTCGACGAATGTTACAAAAGAGATAATTTCGTTTCTGAGCAGAAATTTTCAAACGATTTTATCACGAAATTCAATCAAAAAACGACGAATGCAAATTCTATGCACAAAAATGCTAACATACCCGCAAATGAAGCAAGCACTGAATACAGTGTACGACGTCTTTTGTCCGACACGTAGAAAAGTACCATTGATATGCCAATACCAGTTAGCACAAATAAGGTTAATGAACAAAGCCATCGCATCGAATGCTAATGAAAATAATGACAATGATAGCGGTAATGTTATATTATAATAAATAAATCACAATATGAAATTATTGTCATCCACACCTTACTGTTAACAGTTTTATTGATGGCTTCTTCGAGCAATTGTGCTTTTTGTTGAATTTCATCCAGTTCTTCTGTGACAACTTTTTTGCGTCGAAAAATAACATTGCCCATTCTTTTACTCTCCTATCAAGTTGGCGATGACGATAGTTCGCTAATCAACGAATTACAACCCACTGCAATAAAGAGGTAATAGTAGATTTAAAACACTGATAGGATAATCATGACGGCAGCAACAACGAGATGTGAATAATAATTGTTATTACAAAATTTCAACAAGTGCAGCTATTTAATCACCGATGAACAATGTTTAATATCAATGGCTTTAGCCGTAGAAATTACCACCCACCACGGCCAGTTCAAAATAGTTTCAGAAATGTGATCATTTCACCGCAACCGACGGCGGACGCAATGCCAACACAAGAAAGCATCGCACTCAAACTAATGTTCCTCGATGAACACTTCCGGCAGAGAGACTCAATTGTAAGTTATATTGATTGATTACTTCTCGCGATCGGTTAAGATTTCCGGAAAACATTGCAATGAAATAGGGGTTAACAGGTGATCTGAAGGACGCTGATGACCGATCCGGTTTTTGAAAACAAAGCAAGCAACTGCACAGATGCATGAACTAGTCAAGAATGACAACTGAATTGATAACACATAACGCAAGTGATCATTACCAACGAATGCTCGATTCACTATCCAATTACTGCGTCACATCAATTATACTACGAGTAATCGATTTGAAACGCTCTGATTCACGACAAATATATGCATGAACAGATCATAGCAGTTCTATGATGTACTCAAGATTATGCGCACTTTTTCAGATGGTATCAGGCGTCTTTAAGGTTCGATTCAACGCACTGTCAGTGCATTGATGGGCTCAAGTGTTCATACGATTTCATTTCCATCAAAAACGTTCAACGTAACCTTAAATTGAAACAGAAATCGTAAAAACGAGCATTCCCCTAGGCACACGATATTATCTGAAAAATGACGAAATAATTACTTATCCTGAATCGTCGAAAGTATTGGCTAACGAAACTGATCAAATCGAATTCGAGAATAATATAAACACTGACTAAAAACCATAAATAGAGTACAAATTACAATTATTTATGCAATGTGTAATATGTTTACAAAGCACTCGGTTAAATGACAATAACGTAATAATAGTGACATTACTATTCCTATGGGTTGTGATACAAAGAATGGTGAGAACAGCAATGATAACACAATCAATCGCTGTGATAATGATCAATTCAAATTAAGTATTCTGAAATCACAAAAAGAAAAATAAGCGTTGTTGTCTCAAGAACAAGAGTTCACATTTCAGTTTCTGAACACGAGACCGTTAAAACAGCAAAACTTTATCAGATGCAGTTTTTTTTAAAACTTTTATAACGAAACGGAAGTAGATTTGGAGTTTGAGTTGAGGCAGCACGCGCACCATGAGTGGTATAGTTCAGTTGAAGAGCGCAGTGGTACAGCTAGAGAAAAATGGCAAGGGCAAGAAGTGGTCTACGATGATTTTGGTTTTGGTGATGGTGCAGATGAGTGAATATAGTCGAATGACGGTTCCGAACATCAGCTGATGGGAAATGGATGTCAATTGAAGGTCTCGGCTCGCAATGATCTGGTCTATTCCACACGTGGCACTGATATTCGCTGAGCAATTGCTGCCTGAATGCTGCGCTTTCTGTTCGTCATAAATATTCCACAAAGACACGCCGCCGAAATCCTCAACGCATCTTGATTGGTCGTTTTTGTACTGAGCAACATTTTTTATATAAAATTTAGTGAAAAACTGCAGATGACTCAAAGTGATTGTTGTTCTTATTGGAACAAAACATCTACAAACGAACTAACAAAGCGCATAAACTGACAAGAACTTGCGCAACATTTCAAATAACCGTGATATACGTGATATCTTTTCAAATAACCGTGATATCTTCCGGAAAAATGAATAGATTAACGACAAAACCTACGGATGAGTGGGCATTCCTAACAGAGTAAATTCCCAGTAAAGTAATAAAAGCGATAAACGTTTGACAAATGATAGAATACTTAAGATGATCCAATCTAATGGGACTTGTTCCGTGCCCCTCGCAATATGCACGCTTACCTTATCGACGATCTACATAACGTGTCTCACCTCTTTAATATTTTTAGTAATAATAACGATAATAATAATACCTTATGAAAGCATTTCAACAAAACATTCAACAAATAATATCAAATCGTTTCAGCGATGGATGGTGTTGCTAATAAAACTGCAACCACAGTCATTCGTGCCGTGGCTCGTCTCAACCTCATTCTGCTGCTGCATCTCTATCATATCTTCGTTTATTTTCATCACCCTTTTCGTCATATTCGTTGTCGTCTTCTTCATACAATGCAAAGACGTTCAAACTAGCTTGCTGCAGATACAGGGAAATTCGAAATTTTCATTCGACCACCTCTAAAATGCTACTATTCTAAGAAAAGCCATAAATGGAAGTCCCCGAAAAATGCTTGTATTATGCCAACCTTACGTAACAACAAAAAATGCTTACCTATACATACAAACCCGTGAATATGTCTATACTTGCATGAGCGTAGCCAAAGAAGAGGCACTGGGAGGCATGATTTACCACCCCCCCCCCCCTCCTCCTACCTACCAGTATATTATAACTGGACAAGTGGTTGTGCAGCAACTTGAAACGGTTAATTTTCATGACTTATAAACAGTGAAGGACCAAACTTACCGCCGCAATCTTCAACATCTTGAAGAACGATGTCGACAGAGATATGGAATGGGCCGAGTTGGAGTTTGGCTCAAACAGAAACCCGAAAACTGAAGTCGAATAATAAGATGACGCCGGTAATGACGACTCATTTGAACTGTTCAACAAGTCAGTTCTGTAACATTTCTTCATTTCACTTGATGTACGAGTATCACGAATTGCTGTCACATCATCGTCGAAGGTAATAATAATAACTGCTTGAGAAAAAATGACGAAAACAACAGTAATCAATTATTAATTGCCTTCATAATTCACTGCATTAAATAGTTGATGTTTTGAAAGCCGAGATACTGCTGAATGGTAATGTGTTGCATCTTATCGTCATTATCATCATCAACATCATCTTCTTATTCTTCAGAATATTCCAATTTTCACAGATGAAATAAGGAATAAACAAATATTCTAAACAAAGAAAGAAACGTTCAAAGAGAGGATGTTTTAACTGAAGAAATCCTAATTAGTTTGGGAGTGCAAAACAGAAATTGCTCGTTGACCTTTGACTTGTTGCATTAGTTCGTTCCTTTGAACAATTACAATTCAATATGCACTCAGTCAATATTCATGTACGCATTTATACATATATGATACTTAATATTTTTATAAATACACACGCACGCTAACACACACGCAAATATGTAGTTGTTTAAAATAGACAAATATTTATATATAGCATAATGAGTACAGAAATAACGATAACAATTAATGCTATTGTTATAATCAATTAATCAAACCATATAAACATAATTATATCAACAGCAATTGCGAATTTAAAAATGTCATCATCAATAATAATAACCACATAACAACATGAGAGGAATATGTGCATATTTTGTGTAAACGAGCAAATTGTACGAACGGTAATAAAAATAATGTTTACAATAATCCTAATAAAAGGAATAATAATGAGAAGAATAATAACGCAAGCAATCAAAAAACTCTAAGAATAAATTCAGAGAACAATGTTTCATAATGCATTCAAAAGATGGAATCATTCCTATTGAAAGTCGATGGTTTCTAACGAAACAATAAAGAAATCACTAGACGAAATTCTGAAAACGTAATGTTGTCGAAAACAATAACAATAATAATAATAGTGATAGTAATCAGTATGGCTAAAAATCGTTTGTGTATATGTGCAATATGGTCGGATATATGTGCATATGAGATATATCGGATATAAACAGAACTGAAAACAAATTCTCAACAAACTAAATTCGGTTGATGATTAGAAGAGACATGCTCGTTAATCGATGAGTAATGACTTAATAAATTAGGCATTTGAACCGATGAGATGCTAATATGTATAATGAATATTGTATTAGGATCATAAGATGTACAGTTGGTCAAAAACTATCATATGAGAATACAAAATAAGAAATTTTACTTTATAATTATGTTAAACGGATATCATATCAGAACATACAATAACTATACGAGATCATAATATATTCAAAAACATGGTATAATATAGGATAATATGTATGTACATATATGTGATTTTATGAGACAATATACTCATAAACGGTCCACAAGAAAAGAAACAATAAATGAAAAAAATGATGAAAAAAGTCATTCAAAATTCATATATGAGAAGACAAGAAATTAGGAAGGTCACATTTCATTATTGTATGTTGCACTTCAACTGCACAAAATGATATACTGAAGAGAACGACCGCAGCAGCTAATAATACGACGGACGAATCGATGGATGGATACATAAAATCAAGGAGGGAAGAAAATGCAGGGAACGAACAAAACAGTAAAGCAAATCGATGACGATCATGGATCTATTCCGACAGCAACAAGTCTTCTTGAACGACTCATTCAATTTTCGTCGAAACGGCGAAAATCGTTCACCTGTCCCTTATTTACACACTTATTATCACCTTTACACCCATTCGCTTCGAATGATTATTCATTTCCAGTATTCAATAAATCTGTGTCTACTGCTTATTGGGATTCAAACAGTTTAGTACAATGAAATAGAATAAACTAAATTCGGAAGGTAGTGAAAGTCAAGATTTTTGAAAGACTCGTCTACGAGTTGGTGTGGCTGCAGCCCCAGTCCCTGTCTCCGTTCCTGTGCTAGCAGGAGTACTACGACCGCTACTGGTTGTGGTGGTATGAGGGTTAGCATTAGCGTTAGCTTGACTGTTGGTGGGAAAAGATGGTATAGAGGTTCTTGACGGTGTTGAAACTGCAGATGCATGTTGCGAGGACGGTTGTTGGTTGGGATCCGTAACGAAACGTAGCAAACGTTGCCGACGTGGATCGAATTCTTTTTGCACTCGAATTTTTTCGATCGTTTTTGCATTACGCCATAAATATTGCACAAATAAACGTTTCCGAAACGTTGGTACTTGTCGACTTGTTGTGGCTGCAGTCGACGATTGTCGTACCCTTGCTAGCGAAGATGAAGAGGGTCTTGTTCTCGCACTTCTACTGACTGCATCTTGCGATGGTATGGATGACGGTGATCGTTTTGAACGACGTTTTTGATCAGATGAGACTGATCCAGTAGCAGGTTGAGATGAAGTTTGAGGCGACGACGAATAGTCCGAATTGACCTTATCGATCATGGTAACGATACGATGAAAAGATGTACACGTACGCCAAAAGCTATAAAAGCGAACCACTTTGTAGACGTTAGCCAACGGCACTTTCTCACCACGTGCCAAACCAGCACTGTTTCGAGAGCTACTCGTACCGGATACTGAACTACGTGGTGTTGATGAGGCAGTGGATTGATGTGATGATGAATGTGGATGAAACACACTAGTGGATGGATAAGGGTGTGCGGTTGAACGCAAAGGTGACATTGTCTGCGGAGCGCTTGATGCAGTTGATTGCGTCTGCAACGTGAACGACAGAGGACTGGCCAGTTTCGCCGAAATTACTTTACCTTTAGCCGTTATACAGTTCACTTTGACAAATTTCCTCAAATCCTCAGAATAGTAGTATTTGGTGGGACGAGAAGTATGTTTCCACCAATGATCATCACCCATAATATCACCCATTCGAATCTTATCACCGTCAACCACAAAACAATAGTTATCCTCAACCATTGTCGGCGGCACAATACTACTCAACATTGACTCCGGTGCTGACATTAGATTTTCCAATGCGGCTTCCGTCTGAACGGTATCATGATGAACGCTATGCACGGGTAATTCTTGATGGTATAGCACAGGCTCTTCGTGCGAGAGTAACGCCTCGGCTGAAACGCCTGAATCAACCAACTCAAAGGCGCCTAAATCGATGTCGTATATTGGTGGTGCAGGCGAATTGCATTCCGATGATGAAGACTCCACACAAATCGGACTGAAATGATCAAATTGAAGTTACAAATCAAACGTTTAGTCAGCTCAACTTACGAATTCTTAATTTCACCCAGTAATTTCTCGATGACAATAACTCAAATCTTTAAACGAGTCAGTCGGTTTTCATGATAAACCTCATCTGTCATATTATGCATAATCAACTCAAGAATTAGCTCATCATTAACTCAAAAGGTGATCCTTTCAAAGAGAGTTGATCAGCATCTTGGCAAATCACCTTTGATGCTATTCAAGTGAGCAAGTATGCATGCATATTGATCGCCTCTACTTATCAATCCACCTACAAAACCAACCACCAACAATCACCATCACAAAACTAAACACATCATCGCAACATGAGAGCAATTTCCTGAGAACTGTTGTTTAGTCGAACCAATATCGACTTCCTTCTTGACATTTTTTGATAAAAATTGATCAATAAAAACGAAATATGAAAAACTAAATACTTTTAAAGTGATTAATAACAATGATGCCATCACCACATGGCGTCAATTCAACACAAACAATGCATACCTACAGTGCACAAGCATTCATAATGTATAAAATAAGCTTTTAAAAAATAATGAAATGCGCAGAAAAGCATGCTTTACTACCACAGTCACTTTCGCAGTGCCATCGTGACATCTCACTCAAATAAAGACAACAGCAACAATATATAATAATGATAAACCTAAAATATGAAGTTAAAAGATAAAATGAGCGACAGATTGGTATAATCATGTTAAAAACAAATGCAATAAATGAAGAAGTGAAACGAGTGTGTAATATTGAACAGAACACAAAAATTAAGGAATTAACAAGTCGTCTTGACTTGAGCATATTGCTCTTTATCATCATCTAAGCGAGCCTATTTCTACTTTCATACATAGCACTAAAGCTAAGCCTAACAACACCATTAACCAGTATCATCTAATCAATGTGAACATGAGTGACTTTCTGGTAGACTAAAAACAACAAACAAAAATGAGCATCGTTTTGTTTTTCAAGTGAGTTAAACGACTCGTCATATCATTTCGATGGAATAATTAAGACTGCATTCAAAATTTCAACGTTCTCATCAATGACCTATCTTTTAAAAAACAGTCACCAAAAGAAACAATCAACTAACCTGACAACATCAGTTTCATCTTCGTCGTCCTCCATCACTGCCTCTGCTTCTTCATCATCGTTATCAACTGCAGTCGTTGGCTGCTGCGTAGATTCCAACAAGACTTCAGAATCTATCGGATCCGGCATCCTGATCGTAACGATTTCATGCAAATCAGTTGGTGATAACTGCTTCGGTGACATTGACGATTTGGATTTGGATAAGCATGACACAGCACTGCGTTCGGCTTGCATCTCTATTTGGGCACTCTGAAGTTCTGCTCCTGCTCGTGCTAGATGCGCTGATACTTCTCCACTACTCCTAATACTGCAATTTCATTTAAAAAAAAGAGTGATTTCTATTATTCACTTATCTCACTGTTTATTGTTTTCATTACTATTAGCAACATTCTTCATAGATGTTAGTCAATCAACTGATCAATTTATACCTGTCATGATGATTGCAAAATACTCAGACAGCGACTCACCTAATATAGGGTTTACAGTATTCATCAAGCATTTTTATATAAGAATCCCATTCTTCCATACAGGCCAAACCGATTGGCTGAAACAAATGAATGCTAGATTGGTTGCGTTCAATAAAAAAATAAAAATATCTTATCAATTCACTGAGTACGCAAATATAATATTGTATAAGAGAAATAAAAATTATACTCATTAAGATTCAATCATCTGATAAGCTTCAAATAACTGTCGCATGCATATAGCAGTTCTCTAATTAAAATGAATTGACGAACACAAAAATCAACTGGAGATAAAGTGGGCAAAGCGTAATGAAAGAATTAAAACATAAAAACTAGTTCAACAAGTGAAAATTTTCACCACAATCACAAGAAAAATTAGAGGTCCAATACAACAGAAAGTTGCTCTAAATATGCATATATACATGCACAAGTTATAGTTTAATTATGCTCATTGATTACTGTCGATTGGAATCATACTTACATTTTGATGCGATACAAGTATGATAGAGGAATGTGCTGAACGTATGTCGTTCATTGAAATTGAAGTGGATATATTTGATGACAAGCCAGCGAGATTATCAGTCATTTTCAAATTATTGCAGTGCACAAAATCGAACAGAGTCCGCAAATATTCACAAATCAAGTCCATTATTGATGTTCTCGACGAGATATTCAACCAATCGAGCATCAACAATGGATCTTGATGTTTCGCACGTTTATGTCTCAAAATTAGCTCAGCATTTATAAGATTATGATACTAATGACAAGAGAGACCAGAACGTTAGCTCTTGCCCAGATAGTACGCAGACGATAACAACGGCTGCAGTATGGCAACGGCGGTATCATATTCGTTGTGATTTTGGGACCTACGACTTGTTCGAGTTGACGACAGCGAGGATGGTGGAGTAGTGACAGTTGATCTTCTTTTCTGCGATACAGATAGAGGTTGTTTTTGTGACGTTGATGATGGAAACGACATCTTGAAGGAAGACGTTGCTGCGGAAGAGGATGAGGAAGCCGTTCGAGGGAGATGACGAAATCCTGTGGAGTCTGATGAAAGAGTCGTCAATCGTCGTCTTTCATAAACATTATCATTATCACAACGATCATCATCATCATCCACTTCACTACTTTCATCCGTTTTGCAATTACCTCTACCTAAACAGTATTGCTGTTGTTTGTAGGTGAATGCAGGTAATGGTGAAGAATATGCAGTAACATTAGCAGATTGTTCTTGCTGTAGCGCTGTTATTGCCTGCTTGAGTCTTTTATTTCTCCTGCTTTGGTGAGTCAGCCACCAATAATCCACCATTACTGTTTTACCTACGGCCGTCCATAATACTGAACCAAAACTTTGTGTTAGATTCCTGCCGCTGCTACTATTCAAAATCCGTTACCTAGCGTTACGCACTAACATGGTATTATTTGATGACACGATGATGGAAACAACGAAGATTGCAATGAAGGTGTGGTAAGGGAGGATGTCGCAGTTGATGAAGGCGATCCGGTGCTGATGGTATGACGACGTGGTACTAAGTGAATAAGATGAAGAGGACGAAGAAAGTTGATGCAAATTCAAACGTGGATTATGTTGAAAGAGTTTGGGTAGTAGCTGACTGTACACAATTGAACAACAATCCTCGATTTGTGGCAGGTTATCATTATCCTTTGATGACAACGTTTTTAATGATTCAAAGACAGACGTCTACTCAGAAGCTGCCGTATTCGAGTGTTGCTGCTTGAACTTATTATTATTTGATTTGGAGGGAACATGCTGATGGCAAGACGTGAATGAGGAACGAGATGAAGCATCACAACAATATTTAAAAGCATCATCATCACCGAAAGCGTAACAATCACAACAAGAATTGGATCTGAAATTGGGAGATGAATGATTAATACGATGGTAACGATATCACCATTCCTATGAGAATAACAATGACTTTATTTTGTGTTTGCTTATGCATGTGCATATAGCAATCACAATGATTAGCATTAGCGGCACCATGACTTTCATTCTTAGCACTGATTACATTATTATTTTAATTATTCTTAAGTATGTTATTATTATTATTATTATTATGATAACTACAATCATTATTGAACCGTTTTGCAATAACTGGTGGTGATTTATTGAAATGTACCGATCCACGACAGCTGACCATATGGTTGTAATCAAAAGCAGAAGATTACCATGAGAAGAGAGACAATCAAAAGATTGAAGCATGCTTTCAAGCAAATCACATTGGGTTGCAAGCTTTGACTGCATAAACGGCGCCGTTATACAGAAACAATGAGAGTCACAATTACAATAGCTCATACTCATATTCATAGCATATTCGTATGTTCGAGCATCACCATAATAAGCATGAACATTATTATTACTGTTATCATTACTACTCATCATGCATGAACTATGACAGCAGTATTGTTTGGCTTGTGGAATAAGTTTAGCTGCATCCGAAAGCGCCCAAAGTGCGCTAAGAGAACGACGTGAAAGATCACTTCCACTAGCAAAACATTCGGCGGATCGCAGTGAAAAGTGACAATCACGATGACGATGACTAAGTAAATTGAGCTGCTGATTATCAGTATTACGGTTAAACTGTTTAATCATCATCCATTTTCTTACACTGTTTGTTACGGAAACGAGTGGTGGTGGTGGCGAGCTGCTTGATGCAGGTTCGGCATAAGACTGTTGAGTAGCACTAGGCGAGACACATCTGGATGACGATGTTGATGATGGCAGTTCACATTCTGCATCATCTGCTGCTGTGACTGTCAGATGTTCTGCATCTGAACAAACATTCAACGGACAACTGCGCACTCGACGACTATGTCGGGCTGATTCGGCTGAAAATTCATCAAATTGTACACTCCGTTGTTTTACTGCTAATGATAAAGCACCAACCAATTTGATGATAATCTGGTGATGGTACTGGGAATTCATATTCGAAAGACATCAACGAGGGTGAGGGTGAACGATAGTTGCTGTACATTACTTCACGTTCAATTACGGACGGTTCAGTTGATAGCGAGCAATGAATGGAAGCCTCTGCAATTTATATAATATTTTAATAATCTTTGATCCTCTTTTTGATCTGTTGATGTCGGCCAGCTGTACTCATATGAGGACGGCTTGTGCTAATGTGGCAGTGTATTTTGCAGCATTCTAAAATGAAAACGTCACAAGTTAAAAACCCATTTTGACACAAAGTCATCATAAAAATTTCTTAAAATATACCAGGGCTAGGACCTGAATCTGTCCATGAGCTTGTCCTGAACTGCCGTCGATAGTACATGCTGAAAATTTGCGTTTTGATTCAATTCATGTGTATTATTCAGTTCCTTCTTCTTTAGAAAAAATCAAATCTTAAAAGATAAGAGCAATTCAGTAAACAGGAAAGCTAAAGGAAACTAGATAGATAGCTGAATCAAAGAACAGATAAAAGTTAAACAATTATGCAGTAAAGAATAATAAGTGTGAGATTTTCGATAAGATTACGTTGATCTCGCAGACGCTGTTGAATTACTGCATGAACTTGGCGTCCTCAATCGCTGTTTCAAACTACAACAGAAATTTTTGACTTTCATTCATTCAGTTAATAAATCAATTTTCGACGAAATACCAAAGTGACAATTTTTGCACACAAAATCAATGACAAATGCATACATGCACATATACATATATTTTTGTATTTCATCAAACGAATTTCAATCTTTTTTGAAGATTCAAACAAGGGTTTCCCAACGTAAAATGACAGTATTGCAGCCGTTACCGCCACCAAATGCATGTCATACCTCCTCACTGAGAGCACCGTTGGAGTGGGTAGGTTTTCAATCTTGCATAAGCTGAACGGGAAAGCACTGTCGATGATTGTTTCGTCTAATTGCCAGCTGCAAAATATTTGCTAACACAGATGCCAATAAAGTCATTTAGCAGTTTAATTCTTTTCTTGTCGAATGATGAAATCCATTCGGTTTGCTTTCTTTAAGAAAAAGTACATGAACAGATAAATAAATAAAGATTCATTCATAAGCACATACACACATACTCACCTGTTCAAATTATCGCTAACTGCATCAACAATTTCTTCCTTATGATTACAACGATGCGACTGCGACATTGCTGGCTCTGAGCTTAAATTCAGAAAATGAACATGACTGCATTAGACTTTAAACGATTTCCAGTGATTGAATTGGCACTTTTGGTTGGTCATTTCCTTTTTTAAAAGAACAAGCTAGTCTTGAATTTTTTTTGAAGGAAACATTTTATCATTCATATGGAAACAACAACAAAACCAATAAAACAATAAGAAATATGAAGCGTAACAGTAATCATGATAATACAATTCATATGGTGATGATAATAATAATAAATATATCGGCAATATTTATCAACAAAAAAAAATCAAACCATTCATCATGAAGTTGTTGTAAATACATTTGTAAAATTTCTTCACCGTGGCCCATCGCCAACCTACGCTCGATCATACGTTTACGTTTGAGCAAATGTAAAAGATCCGTCCCGCGGAATTTACGACCGAAATAGTGAATCTTTTGGATGTATTGAATACCAACTAAATCGATGCACATTGTTGTGACTGCGAGACCAACGCCAAGGTATATTAACATGAGTATTATATACCTCAAATTATGTAAATCTTTTCAGTTCATTGGACGTGAGGATTCCTCAAGTACATCAAATTCATCTTTTTTATTATCATCATCATGGTTTGTCATTGTTCTTATCACTATCATTAACATACATTTATTGCAATTCGCTTGACTTCTTCAACTATTATCATTTGCATTACGACATGTCTTACAACAGAACCAACAATATGCAAGAAAAACGCTAAAAAATTAATGGAAGAAAAAACACTGATAAGCACGCTAATGAAAAAAAAAACGTCGCTTCGTTAATCGCATATTCGCTTGAAAAATAATTTTGTTCCGCCAAAAATAATTCGCTAGTGGCGCCGCTGACGAAAAACTAGCGAAAACTCCTCGCTACAAGTACCGCTAATCGAAAAAATAGCAGTAATTTCCGCTAAAATACTACGCAACAAAATTAATCCACTAGTCGCTACTATCAAATTCTCATTTGAAATTTGTAATCGAGTTAATGAATGGCCTGAGAAAACCCACATAACACCATTAAACAGCCCCTTTCAAGAACATTTACATGCTGCTGTTGTTTTTGAAAGATGTGAAACAATCAACTGGCAACAGCTCATACTACATCTTCGCATTCCTTTTTAAGAACATCAACATGCTGAACAGACCAAATCGTTTGGTTCTTATATTATATCCTCCCTTATGAACAAAACCTCACGGCACAGTCCGTAACTTATTTAAAGTCACACACAACTTAGCAAGCTCAAACGGAATGTTAGTAGTGCACTTATAGCAAGTATTTGAGGCATATTCACTTTTGACTCGTTCAGATGAGTGAGAACACGGTACATTCAAATTTAGCACTTGTCAATGCTGAAGCGCAAATACGAATTCCAAATATATTGATGTTAGGAAAAGCAAGCACTTCGTTGCGGACAGAAAATAGCGAAAATCTGAAAAAACCAGGCTCGCTAGAACGTTGACGAAAGGAAACAGCGCAAGTTGTCGCTATTTTGTGCCACCAAAAAGTTATTGCAGCGCAAATTATCTCCATAAATTTCCGCCATATGAAAAAGTAGCGAGCTATTGGGTTACTGAAAAAAGTAACTCCTCTAATAGTGGAATAATGCCCATCACTCAGAAGAAGTATCCATTAAGCTGTACAGGATTTAACTGAGAATATTTGTTCTTTCAGTATAAAAAATTTTGAAAAAATGAAATGTTTGGCTAAATTTTCAATTGACTCAAACATGAATGAACGCAACTAAAACAAACACTAACTCATGTCTTTCAGGCACAAGATCACCGAAACCAATCGTCGTTAATGAAACGAAACCTGTAAGATCAGAATCACTTCAAACACTTATCTAATCATCTATTCAACTCTTCATATATGTCCACTTCATGGCACTATTCAACGACAGCACAATTCTGCTTTTATTGCTTGAAAGTACTGATACAACAACTAATGAAACATCAAATGAATCACACAATAATAAATAACTAACTGACTAAGTAGGCAAAAAAATACGTAAAACAGAACAATGAATAAACAATTCTCACAGTAGTAAAAGGCGTCCATGTAGGTCCATGATTCAAGGACGGCGAAAAGAACACCTCCAAAGGCAATATATAACTGAAAACGGATTATTCAATCAAAAACACCAATTAGTTGAGCAGGTTTTGAACACGCCTTCAGTGAAGACAGTAAGCATAAGAAAACAAGTGGAAACAATACAATATTAAATGAAACAACCATAATACCACTGAACATCACTAACAAGAAGTATAGCAAAAACGAGTAGAACAGGCACTTCGGTTTTATCCATGATGAGATCGTCCCAATCTAGTGCTGAATTCTCGGATTCAGAAGGCATCTCTTCATCGATTTCGGATACAACACCATCTGAAGACATAAACAAAGAATTCACCATATTCATTTTCTTCCCATCCCATCGTCACAAAAAATCACCACACAACAATACCAACAGTAATAATATCAACAATCACATAAACAACTGCGAATGAACAACTGTAATCCACAATATAACTAACTACTAACTTTTCCTTGACCACCATTTTCGAAAGCGATACACGACAATATTACGTGCTTTTTTCATCTTCTTATACAACCAAATTGTACACTCAGAAAGGAATTTACCAAGATCACCAATCGTTATGATCGCTAACGGTGCGCCAAACAGTGCGAATACCACACATGCTATACGACCGTATGGCGTAACTGGTACAATATTACCATAGCCTGGTAATGACATTAATCGATAAAATATTATTATACCACACCTTTAAACTACAATTGTAAAACCTCAGTTACCAATTGTGGCCATTGTGGTTGCCGCGAAAAAGAGCGCACTGCTTGCTGTCCAGAGTTTTTCGCCCTTCTCTGAACGAGTTTTTGCTCTCCTAAAGTAGCATTAGGAAATGAATACGATGCAAATATAATTTATCTTCTTCAATCAGAATGAGAATATCGCAAATAAGCTCACCAAATGTCGCCAAACAAACTATATCCACGATACTAATATTGAACACACCATAAAAAGTACATTAATGCACTACACATTTCATCCAAAAAATATTCTGTATCTGAGAAAAATAACGGAAATATTCATTCTTCTAACCTATGCCTTTTGAACCTTCTAATCTCATCTGCACCTTCATGTTGTTGATGTTGCTGCAACTGATACTGTTGTTGTAAATCACTCGAAGACGCTTGTGTGATCCTCACATCCGGATATCTGCAAATAAACAAAAAATATCCTTCTTCTGGAAGCATTCATAACATCAACTTATAATAGTAATAACCACAATTATAATAGTATTACTAATAACAATAATTAGTCAAGCAGTGAAAAATATTCACCGAACATATTCCTCTTTGAACGCCTTATAAAGATTTTCATTGAACTTTTGCAAACGTCGATCTGTGATAGTCATCCATTCTTCCATTGAAATACTACCGCTTCCACCGCCAGCATTTCCCATCATTCCAGGACGACCTTTTTCCCACATTGAACTCACCAGTTCCTTTCGTAAATCATTTATTCGAATGACACCATTTCTTTTCAACTGCAACAATAACTACTACTACTAGGAATACTGAATGTCAGGGATACATTCCAAAATATCAACATTATTAAACAATCAACGAATATCAATTGAGAAAGCCTACCCGATCTTCATGTGGTGATTCAAGACTATAGAAAATCCATGCACCAACGACTGCATACAGGCAAACAACAGCCACAAGAGCCACGTGTGGAAGGACGAGTTTTGCGTACTTAAAATGAAGTTTTTTTTGGTTGATTGACTGCTTATGGAATCACATCAATGAAATTATATCAATCAGTCGTCTCTAATGCAGTGTTTCTCACACTCAGACGTTCCATTCACCTCTTTGATGGTCTGTCAGGCCACCATGCACCCCTACCCTAACAACAACTTTCTATTTGTATGCGTCAAGTCAAAAGAAAATCGAAAATTGATTCGGAAATTCATTAGTGATGTGAGTAATGCATACTGGTGATCAGGCTCAGACGAACTACACATATTCAGAAAACAGAACGTAGACAGTAGTGCCATGAGTGGATCACGCTTGGCTATTCAAGTGAAAAAACACAACGACATTTCATCAGACTATAACAACTCTAGGAAATGTTAGCTTGCCGACCTCATTGATTCACCCCTATGAGGAGCAAATAAACAATAATGTGAGAACCAAATAAACAATAATAATGTTTTGAAAATTCATTCAGCCAAAATTAGCGTTGCTGTCACACCGTTGTTGGCCAGTTAGCGAACAGACTGCTTCACTTTGTGTGCTATGATCCAACCTGAGCCAAGCCAAGTCAAGCCTAAGCCAGAAGCATGCTTTTCATAATCAAAAATTCGATGACAATCTCAGAAAATTTCAAATACACAACTACCTCATTGTGTTCTATCCTATCCGATAAAAAGTATTTCATTCGTTCAATACTCCGCAGTATCAGGCGTCAAAAAGAGTTATTTCATTGTGCTGAACGTTTCGTCATTAATCAAACTCTATGAAAATTCGTTTTTTGATTCAATCACTTCGTTATTTATTCATTTATTCGCTTATTTATTCAACCAATCACATTCTCACTTTTGCTTTCCTTTCAACTGAATTAAATCGTTATCAAATGAAGTGCATCATAAAAATTCAATAACACTATTTCAACGGGTGTTCCTATCAATCTAATCTATTTATCTTTCCAGCTGTCCACCTAGCTTTAATGTAATACCTCAAGGGACGACTACATCTGAACAGATATTGAAAGCTTCATTTAAATTTGAAAAATCTTTCTTCATACAACAGCAACAACAGCATCGCTAATTCAATCATTCTTATCGTTATCATCACTCAAAATGACCGTTTACATCCAAATTTTTTAATACGACTAAAATTAACCTCTCAAGTATGTACATATTTGATTGGCATAAACGTTATTCGTATATCATAAAAGAAATGTAACAACCTTTTTAAAAGAACCACTTTCAACAGGTTCCGCATTTTCAAGCAATCCTTCGATTTCTTTGAATTGATCGTCCATTAATGTCTATCGAAGGATTGCACATACAATCAAAACTTTATCGCTTATCGCACTCAACTTATCACCTCTTCAATGAATCGTTCACTTTTTCGAATGCTTGAAATTCGACGTGCAACAGCATTCACAATGCCAACCATATTCATAATATCCAATTATCAATGACAATAATTTGAATCGTAGTAATAACAACCATCCAATTTCAATTTTCACTATTCATAAACGAATCCAACTCATTCATAAATCCGATTAATTAAGTATACTCATAATTCCACACCCGAAAGTCGGATTACGAGCGTTTTGCGGTTTTACCGCTCATCTCGTCCGTTTGCTTATTTATTCAGTTGCCCTTTTCCGCTTAATTTTGCCAATATTTATATACTCATACATTCAGACATGAATATTCTTGGCCCTGCAAAAAAACGATGTCCATTAATATGAATAATGATAATAAACAATAAAATAATAGCAATAAGCTGTATAATACACTAGATGTATGATATCACTATAATGAGCATACAACATTAATCGATCATAGTTAATGTGAATGTTCATATGAGTTATTTAAAGATGTTCGTTGAATTGTTCAAGCGTAATAGTGATTGGCCTCATGAAACAATTCGGTAATGAATTAATTACAACAAAACTATTTGATAACGGATGGATGAAGTGTTTGTAAACGTAAGTATAATCAAATATCAAAAACACATACATAAACACAATTATTCGTTTCACTCATATAGAAATGAATGAAGCAATTGAGTGAGTGATAAAGTGATTAAATGGATGAATGGACGAGTGGTCGATGAAGAAACAATCAAAATAAAAAGTAAACAAATAAATAAGACGACAACTGAGGAAATGAATGAATAAATAAACGATATGCTGTGTGAGTATGCATGAAGTGGACTAAAATGGAGCCGAGCTGATTCAGTGATGATATTCGAAAGAATAAGAATGAATAAATATTCGTCCATCTAAGTACGTATAATGTGTAAGTGAGTAAAATAGAAAAGATATGAACGATTGAGAAGAAAGAAACGAACACTATTATGTAATATAAGCTGCAGTCGGCAAAACATTGAGGAATAGATTCGTAGTTATTGGTGAAATGATTAAAGAAAACATGGGGACTGGATGGCATGATCGATTTGATTCATATCAGTTCGATTTGGGATAAATAAATGGATAGATGCCTTCTTGACATGAAAGCAAAATCGCCCGACAACATATATATTA
>JAPYMA010000283.1:0-59085 GCA_035041965.1 Anisakis pegreffii | reverse complement strand
ATTCCGAACAAGGAATGAAATGTTCCCTAAATGTATCTGCTTAAATCGTTATATATTGATTTGTGTTCTTCGTGGTCGGTGTACATTTTTCATACATATTTGCTATCATCAGATTATCAATTGAATTAGTCCCTCCAATTCATTAAAAAAAACTCCTGATCGCGATAATTCACAAGTCACATGGCCTAAGGCGTGAACTACCAGCAACTGTAGTTGAGAGTCGAGAACACAAAGAAGGTTGCAAACCCGCTCTTCTTCACGTGCCACTTTCATGTCCTACAACAGCAACTGCGACAAATACGACTGATCGAAGAGATGCACAGCTCACTGGTAACATTTCCATTCTCCATTTCAATGTTCCATTTGTTACAGTCCGAACAACGAAAGCAATTCTCATTGGATGGAAATCTGAACACTGATATGAGGAAGTGAAAGCGTCAATAATTCATTTGAAATGCACTTTTGAATGGGCTCTGCTCAGAACTATTGACCGTGTGTAGCTGTGTTTTTGGTGATTTGGAATAATATCCGGCTGAAGTTTTGCTTCCACGCCATGTTGTTTGAGGTGTAGTAACAACCCGAATTGAGTGATTCGATACTTCGGATATAATTATGAGTAGTGAGAACTCTGTCGGGGTGCTTCGATATCTCATCTAATTTAAAGAACTACAATCAACAATAATTAATACACTTAAAACACCAAGCATAAAACAAGATTCAACATATTTACAAACAATAAGAAATTCATCTCGTGACCTCAACAACTGTGATGGCTACGTTTCTTCAAGGTAATCAGTTAAATCCCTTCATGTGATAAACACATTCACTTACGGTTGTTTCGTTCTTCCGTTTCCTGGCTATAGCACCATTTTTTGCAATGGAAACTTGAATGCTCATACCAAAACTTATAATAATTAACCGTTCACGTGAATTTCAGTTCCCGAACAATGTATTGCTAATGATCAAGTGTGTAGGAATGCACGGCAGAATCCGTTTTCCAAATATACAACGGTTCACGATTTAGAGGCCTTTATCAGATTGTTTCCATATTCGGAAAGTATTCGAGCAACTCACCGAAAACTTTCAAGGAACCGGACAGTCTAAATCTGCTTAAGACTAGGGATTTTAGTTCGGGAATGAATTTTAGCACTGAGGAACTCTGAAAATAAGGTCGTCTCGAAGTCAAACACAGCAAAATTTTCTTCATCGCTTCCTCGTTGGTATTAATTATCGGTATTGGTGTATTTAACATTCCTGAACAATAAGACAGCGACAGGAACATGCTAAGGTATTCTTCAATGAACAACGAGAATCGGCAACCACCAAATTTAGATCCTTATTGGGCGATGTCGAGATTTGCTCGAAGCCAGATACAGAGATAGCCACTTATTCCGTAATCTGTTAACACACGATGTGTTAACAGATTACGGAATAAGTGGCTCGAGAACCCCTGAAGGCAGGATCGAACGAACCGCGACTGCTTTGGGCTGATATTCTTAGTTATTCTCAGAGGTCTTCAACTCAACCCTTTCGGTTGCACAACCTCCATGACTATTAAGACAAACCTATAGAAATTGAACCTATGAACCTAGGAACAAGTGCCAATTAGACAAACTGTTCATCGGTTCTCGTTTTTGACACTTCCATCTGAATGCGTTAGTTTTCGGTAAAAATACAGGCTTTTTAGGCAAACTGTCCTTAGGCAAAACCTTATTAGGCAATTTTTTCGGTCACGTTTCAGACAATGCCCTTGTTTTGGCTATTAACTTGCACTTTATCTCACTATGTAACGAAGATGCTGCATTTTCCTCATGTTCTTCGTTATGTTTTCATTTAAATCATTCATTCAAATGGTATTTCGAGAATAATAAAGCGTAATGTTTACAATTGGATCTTCCCTATGAATTCGCGAATCCGTTATTGGTATTATTCATCAGTTTAGTTACCCAAGTTTGAGGTAAAATGATTGGAGCAACACGAAAATAGCTAATCGTTACAGTAAACACGATGTCCGTTAGGGAAAAACATTACGCCAAATAGCTGTAGGTTCAAGCTTTTGACACTTTCATCTGATATTTTTGGTACACCCACATACTCATCCGTAAAACATCGGGATTTAACCGGAAATTTTCGTCGTAGGAGATTCCCAACAACTCCAGAAAGGTTGGGGGTAAATGGGGCGGTCAGGGTCTTCAAAAATGCGATCGGCTAGAAAAAATTGGATGCGGGTGGAGATAGTGTGCTCACAGCTGTCTATATTTTTGTCGCTGGACGATATAATAGATATTCCCCCAAAATTCCTCATGAAATATTCCATTTTACTCGTAAACAAGGCAGTATGAATATAATCCTGTAACAGTTAAGCCATAGCGCAAGATAATCTGATCTCTGATTTATGGAACTGAAATGGTAACAGTAATATTGACATTGATACTAGTGTTGAATATGAGCAATATCGATATGCAATGATGCAGAAGTCAACAAGAAAATTGATAGATAGGAAGTGAAGAGCAATAAAGAGAATTTAGGTGTAGCTGCTACCAAACCATCAGAAACAATCTGCATATTGTCATTGTTATGTTACTTTGTTCATCAATTGCATCAAAGATTTCGTGTGCGTCATAAAATATTCCATTCTACTCGTACACAAATCGGTATCAACAACATCAAGCGACAGTTAAGCCACCATAGCGCGAAATAATCTGGCATCGCATTTACGAAGTTGAATTGGTAACAATAATATCCACACCGATAACAATGATGAATACAGCAATATTCATATGCAATACCAACCAGGAATAAAAATTGTTCCCCGTAACCTGCTAATAACCCGCGATCGGTGCCGAACCTGGACTTGTGCTTCATCTTGAACTTCTGCCACATCGACTGCAGTCCGCCTGTACATGCCCCAGTGTGCGCATCCACAAAATGTTTTGAATGGTGTGCAGTCTCATGTTGATACTTGTAAGCTGGATTTATTTCTTCACTGTAAGCTGGATTTCTTCTGTAGGCTGGATTTCTTTACTATGACGGATTTTTGCAATCTTCTTGAATCAAGTGAATGATGCTTTCTGAGCATACGTAATCACCAACAATTCTGTTGTATTGTATAGTGTTTATACTACCTCCAATTTGTCATTTTCTCTGTTTCTCCCTCCTCTCCATTCAAAACTCTCTCTGCCCTCAGGGGGATATGGTGAGCGATACACGCGATGTCGGCAATGGAACCAGACAGAACAATGCTATGAAAGAGCCTTCTCTTTCGGACTTCGAAAAATTTTCGCTAGTTTTGAGCATTTGGAGAGCTTATCGACAACAGTGCCAATTTTTCTTCATTGCTTCTTCCTTGGTATAGCACAGGGACCAGCAACCCTCGGCCCGCGGGCCAAAATTGTCCTGCCGACAAAATCTTTTGGCCAGCCAGTTGAATTCGAGAATTCGACTTTGAACGGCTAAAAGAGGCTCCGAATTACACTGAGAATTTTCGACATAGAATTTTCCATGTCTGAAGTTTTTGGCGGGCCAAAAGTGTGTCGCTGACACGTACATTTTTATTGTCGGCGGGCTAATTTTGGCGCGCACACGACGTTGTGGCAATATGTCACCCCCGCATGTGCTGCAACGCGTGCATTCGAAAGATATCAGATTAATAATCGGTTTTTATAATATTTAAAATAAATAGAAGAGCGACCAATTAACAATTTGCAAATTGATAGTAGGTTAAAAACAACAAATCAACAGCATTGAGCAGTATCGAACGTTACAATATTAAACAGAAATAATAACAGTACTAAACAGCATTAACATTAAACATGTGAACAGTTTCGAGGGATGAGTTGGACTACTTTGCCTGGACTAATTCACGACTTTTGTGACAAGCCCGCCATGTTGACCCGCCAATCAGACGCCAGTCAGTTGCTCAGAGAAATTTCGGCCCGCTGTCAAACCAACTTGCCGACCCCTGGCATAGCACATCAATATTACTGTATTCAACATTGCTGTCGGTGTCAATATTATTGTTACCAATTCAGCTCCGTAAACGAGATGCCAGATTACTACTACGCTCATCATTCTCACAATCTATGATGATGTTTGATGCAATAGATGTTACCGTTAACTTTTTGCAATATCACAGATATTGCCACAAATATTCTGCAAAATCTATAGGTGTTCAGTATAGAATAACTATTTACTCCCTAATTCCCAATCACGAGACCGTAATTTTGTTGACTGTTATGTTAATTTGTTCATAATTTCGCATCAAAGATCTCATGTGCGTCATAAAATATTCTATTCTACCCGCACACAAATTGGTATTAACAGCATCAAGCAACAGTTAAGCCACCATAGCGCGAAATAATCTGGCATCGCATTAACGGATTTGAATTGGTAACAATAATATTTACACCGATAGCAATGCTGAATACAGCAATATTGATGTGCAATGCCAACAAGGAAACGATGAAAAAAATTGTTATGCTTATATTCAATACTTCGGAAGATGTGCTCATTGTCACAGACGTAACTTTATCGGTCGCGATGTGGTGCTTCATACTCTCAGTGGTTGTTCTACACTCGTCACTTGGATCCTTGTCATCAACTGATGATTAATACTGACAATTCAGTTGCCGTTATAGGAATCTCATCTGATTCAGTGATAATTGCTAGATGAAGATGTTCCAACATTGAATTCATAAGGATGTTGAGGAAATTTATCATACGGATGTTTTCATCAAGTTTTTGGATCATAATTGACTGTATTGATTTCCTCTTCTTCGACTGTTTGCTATTTTCAGGTCCCTCATCAACTGTGACCGCAGCAGCTGATCAAGGTAATGCAATGCTATTAAAAACCCTTCCATTCACGTCCATTCTCTTTATCATTTTCATCATTTCCTCGGGACGAAAGCCCTTAAAGAAGAACACAATTTTGAATAGTTAACAGTTCATCTGTCATCTGATTTTAAGATCACGAATACTGTCTTAACCTATTTCGATTATGTCTGCATGCATGCTACAGCTCAGGGATGTGTGCCTGCGAATGTCAACAGACATACGATAGCTGTTTACGGAATCAAAGTCAATTTCAGGGTATCCTCTAACCGCTGATGGTGACGAAGAATTTAGCAGCTGAATTCTCGAGTTCAATTGCAAAATTTTTCGTCTAACCAGATTTGCGTTGCTTTTCAACTGCTAACACCACGAATTAAGATCGCTAGGGAATTTTCCATCAAGGAATATTTCAGTTCCGCTTTCTGCACCATTTTGTGAAAGGCGTTGAATTTTAAAGGCGGGATATGTTGCTGCGAGCTGCTCAGCTGCATCTTTTGTCGCGCAAAAATTTTGAAATTGGACCAACAAATCTATTGAACCCTCAAATGAGACTGGTTACACAATCTGATGTCAGGTTTCCAAATCTGAATTGATAGGAACGACATCAACAGCGGTGGCATTGTTCCTCCCAGCAAGGAAGGGATACGGACGGTCTTTCTGTTTTAATCGACTCAAATGAGATCTTCAATTTCGACTATTTGTTGTTTTCAGGTCCTTCAACAACTGTGACAGCGACAACTGATCGAGGTAATACACCGCTTAGATGTGACAATCCTTTCATTCACGTCCGTTCCATTCTCCATATCCTAAGTAGCATAAGTGCTTCTCTTGGAATGAGAACTCGTAACTAATAAAAGGATTTAGAATAATTAACTGTCCATCTGAATTTCAGATTCTAGATTTCAGCTTTTTCAGCTTCTTCTTTTTCAGCTTCTTGTCTTAACAGATTGCTGGAATGCCTGGATTCTTGCACCCCAGTAGGGTTTTGCAATGACTCATGTGATTATTTGCACGCATGGTGTATAGAACAGATTCAAGGTGAATTTTATAATATCTTCAAGCAATTAGCGTTGAACAAGAATTTTGTACCCGATTGCTGGAGTTTACTTCCAAAATTCTTCCCCTAACCAGATTTGCATTACACAGCTCACTCGTAATATTCCTATTCTTCGGTTAAAATTTCCGTTTAATACAGTGCGAGCAATGAAGGCAATGCCCACTGGACGGAAATCAGAACACTAACAGGAGAAATTGAAAGGGATAATAACTTATTTGAGTTGCATTTTTGAAAGGCGGCTCAGATAGGTACATTTTGAGGTATGTTTTCTGCAGCATAATCAACTCCACTGAATTGTTCATCTTAAATTGTTTGCTATTTTCAGGTCCCTCATCAACTGTGACAGCGGCAACTGATCAAGGTAATCCGCTGGTATTGAAAACTCTTCCATTCACGTCCATTGTCTTCATCATTTTTCTAGTGACGAAATTGTTTACCTTGGGACGAAAGCCGTTAAAGAAGAACACAATTCAGAATAGTTAACAGTTCATCTGAATTTAAGATCCCGAATACGGTCTTAACCTATTTCGATTATGTCTGCATGCATGCTACAGCCCAGGGATGTGTGCTTGCGAATGTCAACAGACATACGATAGCTGTTTACGGAATCAAAGTCAATTTCAGGGTATCCTCTAAGCGCTGATGGTGACGAAGAATTTAGCAGCTGAATTCTCGAGTTCAATTGCAAAATTTTTCGTCTAACCAGATTTGCGTTGCTTTTCAACTGCTAACACCACGAATTAAGATCGCTAGGGAATTTTCCATCAAAGAATATTTTAGTTCCGCTTTCTGCACCATTTTGTGAAAGACGTTGAATTTTAAAGGCGGGATATGTTACTGCGAGCTGCTCAGCTGCATCTTTTGTCGCGCAAAAATTTTGAAATTGGACTGACAATTTGAACCCTCAAATGAGACTGGTTACACAATCTGATGTCAGGTTTCCAAATCTGAATTGATAGGAACGACATCAACAGCGGTGGCATTGTTCCTCCCAGCAACGAAGGGATACGGACGGTCTTTCTGCTTTAATCGACTCAAATGAGATTTTCAATTTCGACTATTTGTTGTTTTCAGGTCCTTCAACAGCTGTAACAGCGACAACTGATCGAGGTAATACACCGCTTAGATGTGACAATACTTTCATTCACGTCCGCTCCATTCTCCATATCCTAAGTAACAAATGTGCTGCTCTTGGGACGAGAACTCGTAACTAATATAAGGATTTAGAATAATTAACAGTCCATCTGAATTTCAGCTTCTGGATATTGTCTTGACCTATTGCGGGTATGTCAGGATTCTTGCAACCCACTAGGGTTTTGCAATGACCTGTGTGATTATTTGCACGCAAGGTGTATAGAACAGATTCAAGGTTAATTTTAGAATATCTTCAAGCAGTTAGCGTTGAACAAGAATTCTGTACCCGAATGCTGGAGTTTACTTCCAAAATTCTTACCCTGACCAGATTTGCATTACACAGCTCACTCGTAATATTCCTATTCTTCGGTTCAAATTTCCGTTTAATACAGTGCGAGCAATGAAGGCAATGCCCACTGGACGGAAATCTGAACACTAACAGGAGAAGTTGAAAGGGTTAATAATTCATTCGAGTTGCATTTTTGAAAGGCTGGCTCGGATAGGTACATTTTGAGGCATGTTTTCTGCAGCATAATCGACTCTACTGAATTGTTCATCTTTAATTGTTTGCTATTTTTAGACGCCTCAATAAGTGTGAGGGCTACATTTCTTCAAGGTAATGTGATAATTCCCTTCATGTGACAAACAACTTCACTTACGTCCGTTTCATTTTTCCGTTTCCTGGCTAGAGCACCACTTCTCTTGCAATGGAAACTTGAATACTCATACGAGAACTTATAATAATTATCCATTCACGTGAATTCCAGTTCCCGAACGCTGTATTCATTATGATCAAGTGTGTAGGAATCCACAGCAGAATCCGTCCGCCTTAGTGGTTTGCCATCCCAACCACGAATGTCAACAGCAATACGGAAACAATTTACAAAATATTCGAGGTGAATATCAAAAAAAAGCGATTTAAAGAAACATTTCTAATCCCTTCCCCACAGCGACTGTAAAACAGCTAGTAGGGAACAATGACTGCGTTGGAAATGCAGAAATCATTGTTGTTGAAAATATTGCGACCTTTTACATTGTTACCGATCAAACGTTGTTGATTTTAAGGTGTGAAGTGAGATCGTCAACAACGTTCCAATCACTTTTGCCGCTTTATGAGTTTTTGAACAGGAACTTCGCATCACCGAGGTACAATGGGATATGTCTGAAATACAAACGATATAGCTTTGGGATATTCTTCATGATCATATTTAATGGTTCACTTATTGTGTGCTAATGGACGTTTTTTTCTGGTATCATAATATTACTTGGCTTGCAAAAATAAAACTCTGTTGATTGTAAACACGTCGCTGATCTCCTTGTTCCTTTCGTCAAAGCTATAGTATGTGTGTGTAAATCAAAGAGCGCACCGTGTTCAGAATGAGAAATTCGAAGTGAATACTTGGCTACCCGTTTTACTCAATGATTGAGCATTCGAGCACATTCATTAGCAATACACCTAATACTGGTGTAAAGGATATCACGAGCGCGTTCGTTTTTTGAACTTTACTGCAATCCACTCAGTTCTTGTACCATTGCCCTCTGTTCTTCACTGATGCTGGTTACCACAGCCTGAAACCCTCCGTTTTCCTTTAATCATGACGGTCAAAGGCTGTTGACTGCCTGCGTGGACAATCTTCTCTCACCCGACATAATCTCCATTTTGCATCTCTGACAACGTCGTAATCAGTTATGCAGTCCCGAAATGGGACTTGATATTGCTGATGTACAATGGGATATGGTTGAACTAGTGTTGTGCGGGGAGAGCAAAATGGGCCGGGGACGAGGACAGGGAGGTCGGGGATGAGGAGTTTCGGGGAGAAAACTCAATTTTGTCTCCGTCCACGTCCCCGACTCCCCGAAACTCCCCGAATCTCCCCGAACATGTGACATTAGAACTAGAGTCAACAGAACCTTGAAAATATGATTTTTGATGGAAACGCATCGAAGTAAGTGATCTTCAGCTAGAAAAGCGATAACTGCAAAGGCGCAATGCAGTTCTATTTACAGTATTTTATTCAATCACATGAGAAAATAGAGTTTTTGAAAATAGCCAAATTTAAAAAAAATGGCAAAACAAGTAAAAATTGTAAATCAAACAGAGTTTTTAGAGTCTTGCAAAAAAATAGCAACCAAGAAACAGCAAATTTCTTGTCAAAAGCAAAAGAGAATGCGCACTCTACTCCTGCAGTTTTCTACTACACTCACCAATGCGGATATATTACATGTCACTGTGCAGCTCTCGAAATATTCAGAATCGTGGAAAGGAATTAACACACGAATTCATGAACTCAAAATTTCGTTGAATTTTATTGCTCATGGTTCTCATCAGAAAATGTGATTATCGCCATTAGTCTACATTAGTGATGTCTCTATTCCAGTTAAACTGTTCTATTCCTGTTCTCTTTCTGTTCTGTTCCATGGTATAGAATAGAACAGTTCGCAAATCAGGAAGAAACAGTTTGAAGAGAATAGAGCCGTTTTTGAGCTCAAAAAAAAACAGAATATAACAGTTTTCAAAAAAGTTGGATAGAGACATCACTAGTCTACACACAAATGCATCCAGATGAGCGCGACATGAACTAATGAAGGGCAGGATAATCGAGTGAATGTTCAATGAAATGCTCCGCAAAAGTGTATCAAGCTGTTGTTGATCATGCCATACGTCTGACTTCTATCAATTTCCTAGACTTCTCATCGATGATAGGTGGCTAAGAACGAGGATGACTGCATATGAATGAGCTGGGAATGATCAAGACTTGCTTCAAGATGGACGCACTGTCAAATTTAATACAAATAGATCTGATTTATCAACTCCGCAGATCCAGGGATTTTTCAAACCTTAAATCCCAGGGTCAGGATCAGAACTGAAATCCCGGGATCTCCTATACACCGTTGCTGTGACAGAATGTAAGTGGGACCTTGAACGGCAACATGCGAACAATGATTGGATACTCAACTTCGAATTGCTCGCAATGTTGCGGTAGATTCGAATTCACAACTCTGGAGAAGTCGGGGACGGGGACGGGGAGATCGGGGACGGGAACAGTCTCCGAAAATGGCCGCCGCTCAAAAATAGTCGGGGACGGGGACTTCGGGGACTCCCCGCGCAACACTAGGTTGAACTACAAACGGCGTTGCTTTGGCATGTTCGTCGTGATCACTTTCAATAGTTCTATTGCTGTGTGTTCATCGATAATTTTCCCAATTTCATCACGCTGTTTTATTTGCAAAAATAAAACTTTGTTGATCATAAACACCTTGCTGATTCCCTCGTTCTTCTCATCATGATTATCGATTGACTGAGACAATGGACGCACCAAGTTCGGAATTACAACCCATCGTCTTCGATATGAGAATTCACAAGGTTATAGCCTGTAACTTACAGGTTTTACATAAAATTTGTGCAAATTGAGAATTTTTGCAAATTCAACTAGAATATGCTCATTGTTAATTTTGGTGCGAGAGATCCAATCCGACAGCATTTTTCATACGGTCGCCATTATCAGCGACTTATTGATTCAAATATTGATAGTAGCGGTGATTATTGTGGTGATGGAGCTGTTGAAATTTAATCTTTCCATTCTATTTCCATCATTTAATTTATTGTTAATCGTAAGTTAATTTTCACATTTGCTGATTTGCATCAGTTCTGATGATGTCTCCTCTATACCACCTTTTTGAAAACTGTTCTATTCCGCTCTAAAACGTCTCTATTCTGTTCTATTCTATCTTTAGATCACTGTTCTATTCTATTCTTTTGAGTTTAAAAACGTCTCTGTTCTATTTCATTATGTGCGTTGCTTGTTTGCGACTGTTCATTTCTATTGCTTGGAATAGAGCAAGAATAGAACAGGAAAAGAATAGTTTAATTGGAATGGAGACATGATTAATCAGTTCATTACCAATGTCACTAATTGCATCAACATCACAATTAGGGTTTGCACGGGATCCCGGGATTTCATTTCTGATCCCGATCCCGAGATTTAACTTTTGAAAAATCCCGGGATTTCGGGATTCGATAAAACAAGTCAATTTGCGTGAATTTTGATAGTATGCTCATCTTGAAGCAAGCCTTAACCATTCCCATTTCATTCATATGCAGTCATTTTTGCTGTTTGCCCTATATCATTGATGAATAGCTGAGGAAATAGACGCTAGTTGGACGAATGACATGATCAACGACAGCTCGATGAACTTTTACGTAACATTTCATCGAATATTTAACTGATTATTCTGCTCTTCATTGGTTTATATCACGCTCATCTGGATGCATTTCGAAGTAGACTAACAGAGGTAATCACATTTTCTAATAATAACCAAGAGCAACAAAGTTCAACGAAATTTTAAGTCGTTTCCTCCTATGCGATTTTTTTGGTTCCAATATTCCATCTGTTAATTCAACTGCATGTTCTAACTACTGCAGGTCTTTTTACTTTGCTATTCGGAAACATTTTCATTCGATCGAAAGGTACATAATTCTCACTGAGTTCACTCATAGTGAGAATTAACTGTCGAAGTGAGTAAAATTGCTCCATTCAAAAGGATCTTAAGCTTAACTATCAAGTACGTTTCCATGATCTCTGATCGAAATTATCAAACATATTAGTGCTCGATGGTTCGATGAAAATCCATTGCGGAATTTTTTTTCACTTTTTAGATAAACTCTGAACTTTTAATTTTTTCAAAATTCAAATGATATAATTTATGCGATGCATTTCTTTCGTAGAAATCGAAATTTCCGAAACGGCAGAATTCGCCAGACGTCAATACTGCGAGAAAATGGACTTTAAGCATTGCAAATAAGTGTTTGAGAATCAAGAATTTCATATTCACATGCATGTGTACTGTTATTAGCTTAGACCCGAGGCGACAAGATGCCTTAGCATAGAAAATGCAGTATGCCCTTACGACATGATCATTAGCATCATTATATGAAATTTTAATTTTAATTTGAAAAATTTGATTTCTCGAATTTTTTCAATAATTTGTTGAATTAACTGCTTTTTGATTAATAATGAACATAATGGTTCGAAAAATGTGCTTGAACATGTCCCGCATCGATATTACAAAAATTGTATTACAAAAAAAATTGTTCGATCCCGGGATCAAAAATCGATCCCGATCCCGGGATTGAAAAAACGTCGGGATTTTGCAAGCCCTAATCACAATATTGTCACATCTTCTGCATCACCCTTGTGATCCAAAACGCTGGTTTCACTGTCCTCCGTTGTATGGCAGGGATGGGCGAATAGTCGAAGACGGGGGAAGCCAAGGAGAAAAATTTACAATCCGGAGTCCGGAAGATGTGTTCGGCTCGAAAAACAGGGACGGGGGATTTCGGAGAAAAACTCAGTCTCGTTTCCATCTCCGTCTGCATTCCCGACCGTGGAATGTTTAGTGAAAATGTAACGTTTGAAGTGCATTCCTTAAATTGGTGTCTCGTGTAGCTCAGCGTCGCTCATTTCGATGCAGTGTATCTCTATTGATCAATGTGTATCTTAGTTTGGCCCTAACAGGTCGCCATCTTCAAAATAAAACTGTCATCAGATTTCCCCACGAATATTGGGTTTTTTCCACACCACTGGATTCCCCAGTTTCTTTGGTTTTCGATAACTCTTTGTGTTATCGGGCGATTTTACTTGGTTTTAGTGAAGCAGCTCAATTCCTAAAGTTTTCTCATACATCTAAGATATTAGATTACCGCTCATTTAAGTCAATTGCATCTGTTTCGATCAATTTGCAATTGTGTCATGAATATCATGAGTACCATCTTCAAACCAGCGCCATCCTCAAGTTTGCTCAGAAACACGATGATTTCTTCATACCATCCAGTTCTCTAGATTCTATATCTTTTGAAAAGTATATATATTGTCGAGTGAATTTTCTTTTTTTTTTCAGAGGAACAACTGGCTTTCTGAAAGTATTTCACATAACCAAAATCTGGAGAATCCACTGGTGGGGAGAAACAGACATACTTCTGGGCAAACTTGACAGTATATTTTGAAAATGCTGACCCTGATAGGTTTAAGCTTCAAACAGATTCTAATTTCAATAGATACTCTATTAGCACTTGATTGGCAATAGCTAAAGGATTAACACTGATTGATATTAAGGATTAATATTAACACTTCTATTCACAATATTAACAATTGATAGCTAAATGACTACATATCACCAAAAAGAAACAATTGCTGCCTTTTGAAAATGATACTTCTCAGCTTCTTTCTACCAACATCACACTCACTCGTTCAACCGATCTCAAAAACTTCATCTGAGAATGTAGCGGATGAAAATTTATGCGTTATCGACATATTACAGTCGTTTGAGGAATAACCACCGAAATTTGAATAATTTAAAACACTGCGCTTGTTTCGAAGTTTTCAAATTTCCTTAATCAAGTGCTAATGGAGAAAATGACTTGAGTTTAGAATCTGCTTGAAGCAATTCATTGATCATTTCATATATTGTTAATCAAGATAGGTGGTTGAGCATTTTAAAGGAAGCTTTAAATTGTTAGTTACCGTTCGTAACGTTACAACTATTTGCTTGCATATTGTCTTAGTAATCAAGAATACTGCCATCTGAATGAATGGTGACGATAATTGTCGTCTCGAGTTATGAAATAACAACAGAAACCAGTATTGCTGGGCTCTCGAACTTGTGAACATTCATGTTTTGTTTACATTGTAGTGATCAACTGACTGTGTGAATATATGTGACCTTAGCAAAGCTGGCCTTAACAAGTCATGATATTTATTACCGATGTGCAGTGAATCGCCTCGTCATCTACGGTTTTGATAGGGGAAGAAATCAATCTTGACGCAAGTAGTAAATCGGACTGGAGGATGCAAATATGTTAGATTTGCTTCACTTTCAAGACGTGGCCAGTTTCAGATGGCTGATGACTATGAATATCTTGGACCACTTCAACGTACGCCTGTGCCTCTGCGATTTCCAGCATTTGCTGCCACATCGCCGCAGGATTACCCCCCAGAGCCCCCTCCACCTCCCCCACCACCTCCTCCTTCCATATTCGCTCATTATTTTTTAAAGCCAAACACTGACGTGGACGAGCGAACATGCTTAGAATCAACACGATGTTCATGTAGGTTGATACATTCTTTTGTTCATAGCGTAACTATTTTATAGATCTTATGTAAGGATATAACTGAGTGCGCTAAGCGAATCGGTGTTAATTTCAACCGAAATAACAATAACTCTGAAACTACAAAGTTTCGTTGTGTTGTGCTCTCTAAGAATATATTCATTCGATTTGTACTGTTCATTTAAAAATTACGTGACATTTATTACCGACATGTAATAAATCGCCTCGTTATCTGCGGTATTGATAGCGGAAGGGATCAATCTTGAAGCAGGCATTAACAACAACTCTGAAACTACATACTTAAAATCATCAGTTATACCAAATCATCAGGTTTTACCAAATCACTACCAAAAAATCATGTTTCAGAAGATATTGCTTTCAGTTAGAATTACTCAATTCATTTATCAATTCATTGCATCAAAAGATGCGATTTTATTCGTTTGACCAGAATTTGCTGCTTGGGAAAGATGAACTTTTTTTGAACGATGAATTAAATGTTCTACAATGAATGTTTTTTAGGTGATATAACTGCAAGCCCTCCGGTAGGCTGATATTGCATTTGTTATCAATGTCTTGATTGCGGTGAAGAATCATCCCTGTTGGGGTTTTGAATCTAATCGTGAAAAGACGGAATGGAATACATATTCGCTGAATGATGCAATTCTATTCACATCACAGTGTCGCAAAGATGAAAATTCTTAACTGCTAATCAATTACGTCTTCAACGGAATCAAGTCCTTTCATAGAAATTACTATTCTTTTGAGAAATGAGAACATAACATTGTTATTTCAGCCACAATCTCCATCGACAACCACACTATCAGAAGTACAGTTAGAGCATAAAGGTTGGATACAGCACGAGAAATTCATTGGGAAAATTGATTCGATTTTGAGAGATCGTGTATCTATTTCGAGCTTACGTTCGCTTTGCTCAACTCACCGCGTTCTCTCTTTCAGCCACCAGATTCAGAATGAAACAAAAACTTTGCATGGTGTGTACATTAGTGACGGCTATGGTATCTCTGGTTGTTGCATGTGGATCAGCATTTCTCATATTTCACGGTATTGAATTATGACAGAAAGAACTGAACCAAAGTAGGTTCTGATCTCTCAGTCGTTCACCCTTTGTTCCACTGAATAAAAATTCAACTCAGAATATTTATCAAAATTTCGAGAGAAAAGCAATACTCGAATAGGTGTGCATGCTATAAAATGAGATGATTAATATTGAAATCGTGATAAATTACACTTCCGATACCTCATAAGGACTAATATAACCTCAACTTTGCACAATCAGCTAGCTGCTGTTACTCACTGGTTGAATACGTGGAAGTTTTGCAGTTTGCACGATTCACCAAGGCGTGGAACGCATTTCTGCGATGACAAATAGCAACAATTATTTCTTTCAATATTTCGAAACTTTTCCATCAATTAATTTTGTTTCCATATTGGCACATCAGCCGACAACTGCAAGAAGAACTCAGCGTTCTTATAAGACAGTCTGTTTTACTTTCTTGATCGTTTTCAATAAATAAATTTTCCAAAAACGTAAATACAATTGTCTCCAATACAACGAACAATACAATTATTCGGTTTCAAACGACTTGTTATTTAACGCTGGATAAAATTTGCACTCATTGCAATAAAACAATAAAACCCACAATTACATTGCATCTAACAAAACGAACACAGAATAACAGATATTTGCGATGTAAACATCCACTAAATATAAACATCTTAGCAAACAATAACATAATCCAGATAAAAATCTTTAGAGAGTCGACAAAATGCACTGAATTTTTTGGTACAATTTTATATTTCTCTGAATGAGATGCCTGGAAATCTCAAAACTTCTCATTTGTTGTCCCTATCGTCATTTCAAGAGCATCAAATAAGAAAATTGAGACGCCGCTATATGAGATGATCACAGTTATATGAAAATATAATCTCTAGTAGTTATATGGAAATAAAAACTCTTCTCATACAAACATCACATACAATAGAACTTCACGGACGAACAAATCATAATATGCATCGATAAATGTGTGTGTACCAAATCTATTTACATCATTAAACGTTGCATACCGGAATGTAGCTATCTTGAAAGAATTCATGTTTGGAGAATCGACTGATGCATACATACCTAAACAACAATATCACAACCAGCAATAATACAACATCAAGCTATAGTTCTCTATCTCTTTCACATGCCCACCGATTACAGCATAATTCTTCATATTCATATTGCGCGAATCATTGGAAAATCCTACAGATAATTATTATGATCGGGTTAAATACTATAAAACTTAATAAGGATATCACATGCAGGAAAGATTGATATGTCATGTGTATTATGCAGAATGATCATCAAATCGTGGTGCCACATTAACTAATTAAAGGCTTGAATCTATTTCATTTCGATCAATCAGATTCACTGAAAATGAAACGCAACAGAAAGGTAACGCCTAAAGGTAATGCATCACTACACATTTATACACAATGACAGCAACACGCAAAAATGGAAAAAACAAACAAAAATGACAATACGAAGGTTCTGGGAAGTGGCCTTATTTGGTTCGTTATTATTTTGGTTTTCTTATGCACAGATCAAAAGTTGACATATTAATTCACTCATACGAAGGTTCTCTATATACTCTTGAGAAGTTGAATAATTTGAACGAATTTCACTATCAAAATAACTACTAAAAACGAACAAACGTTAAAGGATTTCATTCATATTCATCGAACAGAATCGAAAACCTCAAAGAACATCTATTCAGCCTTCTTGGTCAGAGATGAAGTCACATCGTTTTGTCGGCCTTCTTTCGGTTTCCTTGGAAGAGTCTTCTTCAAAATTTGATAGAGAATTGGCCAAACAACCATCATCAATATATGCATATAGAAGTATATGGATAACAACGGCTGAAATACTTGATGGTGATGTCAATCGACTTCGAATATTTGGACGCTATACAGTCCTTCCAAATTAAGTTTTGAGAAGTAATTACAGTCATATTTAGTATGGAAAATTTTCCAACCTTCTAAATGACTGTGTTCGCGAAAAAAAATTATTTTAATATCGACAGATTCATCCACTCATCATTTATTTGAGTGAGTAATATGTAACTCATTCGAATTTTATATCACTCAAAATGTTTTTTTTTTCTCTTGAAACTGAATCACTGATATAAGCGCAAAATCAAAAACCACAAAACTGACCTTGATCCACACTCGTGTTTTCACCAGTCCAAACGACAAAAATCCCGTACCCATAACGACTGTTATAAACACTTTACCGAAAACCATCTTGAACGGATACAACCATTTCTGTGCAAAAAACTCACTAGCACCCGGTGTATCCTTGATCAAATCATACAACTGAAACAAACGAAAATACGCAAAGCTCAAACAAAGAATTTAACTCTTCAAAGCAACTTGGTTACGTTCTAATACTCAAAAACGAGTCAAACAATTGCGTCAAATTCACCTGATGCTGTGCAACCATCGACGCGAACTCGAATCCGAATATGACGAAATATCCCAAATGATAGCCATGCCATACAGCCAAATAAGTCAGCGTTATAACATGACTCAGATAACGATTACCCAACCAGCGAAGACGTCGGTATATGTGACTGAAGCATCAACAATAAACTATTCTGAATGTTGCTAAACTGTTACTAAAATTCTGCTAACATTTTGCTAATATCGCGCAGAACAATGCAAAACAAACATTTTTCTATACCACAATGTTGTTACTCCTATTATACGATACAAATACGACTGGACAGAAAGTTGCCGTCAAGAAGGACACTAGAACATCGTTCCATGGAAAAAACTGCACGCAGAAATGAGAACAAGAAACGAATAAATAAAAAGAAGAACGCACTTTTTCGCGAATGTATTCGTCCCCACATTGAAACTATCCACCACACTCTGGAAATCTGCACCGAACTCATAACGAAGCAAATGAATATCTCTTACGCCATCCCATCGATCCTGACCATTTTCGTCTTTACCATTATAGCCTAAACCACTCAATATTGCTGCTCCTTCCTGCAATTTGCAGTTCCCTTTCATTCCTTCCACATTAGAATTTCACTCGTTCGAGAACGCTTCTACACACGAATCAGTAACTAACCGTAAATAGCCAGCAACACACGTATCTGCACATCGTCAACTTGAACCATAAAACAATCCATATATTCTTCCACAGGAATGATTGATTCTGAAAAGAGGAAATAAATGAAAAGAGATCATAAATTCAACGTTATATTCCAGTCGTTTCCCGAAACACATAAATGTTCATGACTAAAATGAGAGTAAAACAGATAACGCAAACATTTCCTACGTAATCTGCTTGGATAGCAACAAAATATAACAACAGTGGAGAACACATACAAAGAATTCCCGTGTATTGAAGTATTCGCCCGGAATCCAATATGCACCCCACTGATGAATTACAGCATAAAAGCAACCAGCAATGAATCGTCCCAAACTTGGCATAAGCCTAAAATGCACACATGAATAGGAGAACGACTTATTCAGCACCCAATTCCCGCCTCAAAATCACGAACACAAACTCATCCTTTAAAAAAAGTGTTATTGCTCAAATGCTTGTTCAAACAGTCATGCACATAGGTGATGAATCAATGAGAGTAGAAGGTTCATAGATTTGAATCTAAGAAAAGAATACAAAAAATCATGAAAACAACTCTATTCACTGATCAATTAATCTGCCTACCCAGAAGCACGAACTTCTCCATTTTCGTCCAAAAATGCACCATTAATGAGTGAACGAAATCGAGCTAATGGAAACTGTGGCCCCACAAATGTGCCCGTGAAACAATATCCGTATGCAGCTATTTCTAGGATACCTGGCGGATCGACGATCGCCGTTTTCAGCTGATCTGGTTTCAGCTTATCCTGAAATTCAGAATGTATCTGGAAGAGACATTTCACCAGATGGCTTAAATGCAAGCATAACTGATAGTGAGTTTAATTTTACTGCGTTGAGCGGATAGCATTTTCGCTAAATTAAATTCCTCTCAATCATTCGACTACAATTCAGAAGCAAGAAGATAACTGTTGAACTTTCCATAAATTCATTAGACAATGAGAGAGTAGCTGTACAGTTCCACGATCGCCAAATCGATGAACGAACAAAATTGGAACACTGTGTACAATTCCCAAGTTACTATCTTTAGCTGTGTGGAAATGAGGATATTGAAAAAGGAGGATTATAGTATCTATGGTATCGGTAATGAGAGACAAGCATAAACTCGTAATAAGCTGTAATTGCTGATTAAATAAATGAATGAATTATCAGCGAAAGCAACAAAGATAATAAAAACAACCACAATGGGGAGAACAGTGGCTCTGATAATAAAAATCTTATTGCTGACATTAAGACTGCAATGGAGGTATCAGAGCAAATATTCCACCAAATAGAACAAATAGTGAATGTTCAAAGAAGCTGTTTACCCTCGGTTTCTGTCCATCGTAAACATCCATAACAAGACCAATAAAACGTAAAGTTGTGATACAAAACGGTGTAGTCCATGTGATATCATACTGATCTGATTCTGCGAACCAGTAACCAATCAACAGATGACCCTTCAAATAAACATTCTCAACAGTTACATCCCTTTTTTTGAATAAACCATCTCAACACTTTTACCACAGTGATAACTCTTTACAAAATTTTAAATAAATGCATCGAAAATTATTCATGTATTCCATTGAGTAACTTCAGATGAAATGAACATAAAAACAGAAAAAAAACTCACAAGAAAGATGATGTGAGCTAAAATAACGGAGTGTTTCGTACCGGCGAGGTAATTTGTCAGTAAATACGCAAGTAAAATACTCAACAAACTATGATATATTGCAAATCCTGAAAACAATTAATAACCATACCAAACAATAAATAATGAACACTTTAATAAATAAAAGAAACCACCTCGTAACTGTCACGCGTTACAAATGTACACTTATAAGACACCTGCTCTAAAAAAAAGTTTCGACTTTGACCTGTCTATCAGACATCGCTATTACTGTCTTATCAATCTGCAGCTGATTAAGAACGCTGATAAGGAGTTAGTGACAGCTAATCAACCACACATATGATTGGCACATCGTCTTTAAGTTTAAGCTATCTTCAAAAAAGTGAACAGACATACTCAGTATGCTTGCTGATGAACAGAACAATCAGGATACTGAGAATCAACCTAATGCGCTGTACATGCACGCAGTCGCATGAAGGCTCAAGCCGATGTCACACGTTCAAAACCACGAAATTTTGGAAATAACTCATCTTGAAAATGAATCAGTTTAAACCAAACTGAATAAAGCACGTGAAGAACACCGCCCCTATCCAATCATGCATCATATCATCACATATACGTGATAAAATCCAAATGACAATACAAACAACCGAATTGAAATCAAAATTGAACCATCCGACTACAAACTAACCGTAATTGAACAAATAGAATGCAACACCAACAGTCGCAAAGTATAAATGCTGAATTGTAACAGACTTATTATAGATCGTCGCTCGATAAATTGCCGATAAAGGATAACCTTAAATTTACATTCATTAAGAGATTTTCGTTGTCATTTGCGGTAATACTTTTGCGATTACTAACGTTCACTTGTCGACAATTATTCATAATGATAAAATAAAAACATTCAGTCGATTGCTCGACTTTTCAAAAACTCTTCAAAAAATATCTTCCTATGAATCAAAAATTCTACAGCTTCAACACAGCTCTCCAATGGTTAGATCCAACCTGCTAGAATTGATATAAGTAGGCGCATACCATCCTCACGTGTATTCAGTAATGCCGATAAAGCACTTACAAGATTCATTCTGAAATCAGCAAACACAATGATATAATGATTAGCATCGTAATCGTAATACTGATAACGATAAGGTAAAATAAATCACGATGAATGAAATTTTCATGCCCATCGTACTCGCATACAACCAGACGTTAACTATTTTGAAATAACTTCTTTCAATACTTTACAACACGCACTAATCGAAATTGGATCAAGTCGAACGTTACCATACGCAACAATTTCATACCAAAATGTACAACAAAAATAGAGCACAATGTACAATAAGAAGACAACACACTGAACTCGTGTGCACTACTTACTAAAGAACAACGCTTTTCCGTCCTTCACATTGTCGAAGATGTTCGATTAAAATAAACATATTTGAAAACGATAAGAAATTGAGAGAGAGAAAGCATATATGCGGCAAATTTTTATTCATTGCTCGTTATTATACGTTAAGATATAAGATGCATGGAAAATCGATAAAATGTATACATTGAGAATTAAAAATGAGATGAATTTTCATGCGTGGAAAAAATCCTTTCACGATGATACAAACCATCCTCAACACATTCAAGAGGTGAACCATCCGTAAAACACTAAGCAACAACTCGAACTCTAACTCAGAGAGTCAACAAAGAATGTCAAGCAAAGGCAAGCCTCTCAACTGGTGATGTAGAATCAGAATAGAATATCTTCAAACGAAAAATGCCGGATTAACATTCTCTCCTGAAAGCACTTAAGCTCACTTTCCGGAAATATGTTTAGTCAAATGCGAGCAATTGCCAAAAGCCTTGCGCTGATATAGAATTGCCAAATCCGAATTAATATGTAAAACAGTTGAGTTAGTTGGGTCACATGAATGGGAGGACATCCTCAAACGAAAGCAGCCAAATAATGTAACGTGTGATCTAACTAACAGATGCGAGTTAGTTAAGTCATATGACACGTTATTCAAACCACGCGACGTAGTGTTCGATTTAGTAAACACTGCTTTTCGTATACCCATCGAACGCATACAAACTGGCTAAGAGTAACACATGGCGATTCCAAATCTGCAGTTAGTCATAACCTGTTGTTCGTAAAACAATTCAAATTCATGATACAGGATAAAGCATGAGGTTATTTCCTCCGTCAGAAATGCATTTCATCTAAAATACCTATCTGACTTTAATACGAGGAGAAGCGTATTCTCAGGAGAAGCGAACCAGTCAGTCTAAATGACTTTCCTGTAGTCGTTGACCGATCTGCCACCCAGCCTCATTGTCAGCTGTTTGAACGCATGCAATAGTCTCTAAATTTTTCACTAGCAAAAATAACTGGCGAAATTCTGAGCGAAAGATAGGATGTCAAAAAGATGATAGGTTTCACAGGTTTACAAGTAAAGCATCGGAACGTTAAAAAACGCTATTTAGAAAGAAAAGCCCAATTGATTTTCTCCGAAGTGAAGACGATATACAACGACTGAACACCATGAATAATTATGAGTGTTTGTGACTGATTAAAAAGAAAATGATGAGCATTTATTGAAAAGCGATAAACACGACTCCAAAGTCAGTGAAACAAAGAATTTTGGGAAATTTCCTTCTGTTCTTGAAAGATATTACCAATCATTGTGGTAAAACTTTTGCAACGTCTGATCCTAATATATTACCAACCTGTGGAGGTGGGCAATAGCTAAGTGACCAGTTCGCTATTTCGCTAATAAGCAAAGTAGCAAAATGGCACGTAATTGCCCACGTGCATACGTGTATATCGGTGTGAATTAACAATTTTTTTTGCTTTTGAAGCAGCAGTCAAATTCATTATTTTTATGAGCAATCGACCTTCGGACTTGCTCAGTTCGTTTCATAAACAAAATGATCCCTTATCGCGTCACGTTCCGTTCTCGCTAGACAATAAAAATTACTTCGACTGGTCAAAGTTACGATGTTCTAACAAAACTTTTGAGAAATTTGATTGCAATGTCAACTTCGCTAAATCAAATGTAATAGAGGTGCATCCGCCGAGGGAATGGTCCAAATGCCGAACTTTATAGTGGACCAACGATGATCGTAGCTGTGCTCAAAGGTTCCTGAAGAAAAATTTGTAATTGCTCCTAGAGAAAGGACAAATTCGGACGTGAATTCAATAAGGGATTTTGGCTCTGGAACAACTCCCTCCCCTAGCCCTTGTGTACGCCACTGTACTGATTCTTCCCCGAAGAGAAGAGCGGTTGACATGCGTCCTTGATCAGGACGGAAGATACCGAAATGAGATGTACTAATTCAGATGAAACTAATTATTAGTGATAGCATTTGATCGATCGGTCGGAAAAAATCTGACAAATTTCGTTTGGAATTGCGACATTCGGATTCCTACCGAATAATTTTAAAGTTCGCTCAAAATTTCCAATGTTGTAATCTTGAAAAACCGATCCGGTTGGAATCCAACCGAACTGAAATTTCGTTCGAATGCCATCACTAAAATTACTGCACTCGCACGATTTTATTGCCTCGTTGAAAGGCTTTTGCTACTGTTTCCACTATTTGCACATTTACAGCTATAGGAATGGAATGCAAATGACGGCAACGTCACCAATCTATAAATAACTCCATTCGTTTACATACACAAAATCTGAAATCATCAAGAAATGAGCAAAATGAACAACAAAATCGAAAACCAAAAAATGATACAATAAAGCTTTCTGTCGTAAATTTTGATCAATCGGTAGCTAAATGCAGAACGATAAATTCCGCCTGCGTGCACCATCATGCCACAATAAAGTTTATTTGATCGAGTGAAATTTCCGTAATCATTGTGCATGATGATAGTCCAGAACAACGGTGTGCAACAACGGTGTGCAACGATTACAAAAAGAAGTACAACTACAACTACGAGCGTGATCAATTACAAATATGATCATGATCACGCCACCATGATACTACGATGATGACTGCATGAAATGTACAGCAAGATAACGAAAAGATGAAATCGAATGAATACGGAGAGGACTTTAACCCTGAAATGCAGTGTTTGCTGTATTATTGCGGACAGGTGTTCATAATTAATGTGCACGTTCAATAAAATGAGTCCTCTATCTCGTTGCATTTATCTGTCGCATTCATTCATGAATGAATAATGTTTTGATGCATGAAAGATTAATTGTAAGATTGTGATTTAGATGCGTTCATTGTTCCCAGCCGAACTTTGGAACCGTCAAAACGGCAAAAAATTTTTTTGGTTCCACTAATGAGTTCACTCATTGTCAGTGTATGAATTAATTTGGACGACTAAAGTGACTAAGTGAACCAACATCTTTAAGCTATACAGGCGGCTTGAAAACGCCACTTCGTATGTTCCCATCGTGAGTAAGCAAACCAACGGATATGTCTATAGCTCAGGGAACGGGTAAGTCCCATCTACAAGATATACATTTTCCATGCGGCAAAATGCCTAATACTACATTAAACGCTGCGCAAAATGGCAAAAAAAGCAATGAAATCATACACTCGTGTTGAAGATAATGTTTTTTTCATGTTTGTTTATGAGTGTACCGCATGATCAACGTAATGAGGAATGTATTAGCCATGGCAGTATTAACTATAAGAGAGCGACAATAATAGGAGCGGGATATTGCGGTGCATTACATTTGGGCTTCTGCTTAGGCTGAAGCTCTTATTGACGCTAGGGTATCTAATGAACAAACAGACAGTCCTGTTTTACTAGAATGAGGTATCTAATGTGCAAATAGATGACTTTTTTATGCCAGTATGAAATGCTTAGTAAGCAACTGGTACCTCGACATGAACCTCAGCCTATGCCCAAACCCAAATGTAATGCATGCGATATTCAGCTCTGCCTATCGCCATTTCTATCCGTCCACATCATATAAGTTTTCATATTCACCTAGAATCTCCTCAATTCCATAGTAACAAACAATCAAGAGATTGTTATGAACTGCTGCTGAAGATCCACTGTGCATGGTTGAGGATCTAGCTTCTTTATCTGTCCGACTTTAAGAAAGGCCTGCAAAATCGTATCATTACATCTGTATCAAGCGAACAAATCCGAGCAGTTGATTGTATGTCAAAAGACTGAGTTCCGTTCTATTTGAACATTGCAACGGTGATAATCTTCGTAGTATGGCAGTTGTATATTACTGACTTGTAAGTACTCCGATCGGTTCAATTGTTCAACTGTAAATAATTTACCTTAAATGAGTACGGAAATGTAAAGAAAGTCAAGATCAAGTTTATACAATCCAATAAGAATACAATCAAACTGAATATTGATTTCGCAAAAATGTTCAGATCTGGTGAAACACAGAACTTGTGAGTACGAAGAAACGTTCACAAATTAAAACTGAAGCGAACATATGAAATCGTTTGTCAGGCGCTGTCACTGTACAAAATGCTAATTTCATAAATACGGATGAGATAATGATAACAATCGCGATAATTTTCGATAAATGCAATTTTCGGCGAGTCAAAACAACGACGAACTCGAACAAATAGGTGAATGCATGTGATCGCGATAGCGGTGCTCATACAAACAATGGATTCAATAAATAACGAAGATAACAGCAGAAATAGTGAAATTACAAATTTGCCTAATGAAATGATAGTGAAAGCTCAAAGAAATCATCTGTCTTTTACAGTTGAACAAGTGAATATTAAATATTGAAGAGTGAGGTGCTAAACTCATTGAAATGAATAAACAAACTTGAATATCGAAATGAATCTTCAGTTCAGTGAGCATCAAATATCCAATTCAATATCCAACTCAGTATTCAAGTGAACATTCCTTGATGCAATATGAATGAACTTATTTTGAAAAGATTGCTCACTTGATGCAGTATTCCTCAGAGTTTTGAAGAGCAGACAGATGCGATTCTACGCAATTTAGAAACACGATCCTTATAGCGTGAAGATGAATTTCTATTCATTCGTTCCTGACAGATTCTCTCATGCATGCACTCATATTATGATGAATAACAATACTTCATTTAATCACAATCTTGTACATGCAGTAATCAAATGTCATTTAATCGCACGATGCGTGTCAATGAAATGAACTTAATTCCGAGACCGATGCACTGGTCATTTCCGAAAAATCCAGTCAGAACAAAAGGTGAAGAGATCGCGTTTACATCACATTGTTAAACGTATCGATCAAAAGAACACATATTTCAGTCACAACTGATCAAGAATTTCAACAAAACACAAGAAACAAAGAATCGACATGAATTCAGCTCAAAACAACAACAGGTACAATACTTGTTAGAATCACGGTTTTATCAAACATTTTTAATAAGTAACGAATTGTAACAACATTCGCGAATTTGATGAAGAATATTCACACTTTCAGAACAAAACGATGAACATCCCATGAAAGGACACAAGAAGTTGAACACTTTGGATATGTACGTATTTTGACAGACTTGAATGCAAACATCGGATGGTCAACATAACTATGCACTACAAAAGCACCGTGGCAGAAATTACCGGTGAGCTTTTGCCGTTGCATGTTTTTAGCGACATCCCGCAAGTATCATGCGCGATTCGCATTCAGTCCGAATAGGTCATTGATAACAGTAGCACTGTATGAATATCACTGATAGCACCGTTAGTGAAATACGATAAACATATCATGACCCATTTGTTTCCAGAGGAAACTTCCAGATTTGCACAGAGGTAGGTTCATACATCCATGATACTTACTGGTGAATCTCGGCATTGCTTTGAGTGATCTTGCTCATTGATCTGTTCATCTGTTGCGTTATTGTTACGCGTATTTTCGCAGTTATTATTATTGCCGTCACTTTTGTTGTTGATCGAGTTAATGTCATCTGAGCGCCGTCGAGTGGAATGCCTTATGATATACTCCTCAGTTGTCCACTCACATGGCTCTCCGCTACCGAACACAACGAAAATGATATTGGTAATTATCTGAAAGTCGAGAATCAATTATCGTTTTATTGATGATTAGAGTTTGTGATCGATTAGATGTTAGCTCTGTTATCGTTATTAATCGTATAAGATCGGTTGAGGAGGTTAATCGCAATCAATATGAGTTCCGATCATAACTACTTCTGTGAATGTCATGAAATGCCCATAATCTCCAGTATCTTCCTTCCTTTTAGGCGTAACATCGCTTAGCTTGATCATCAGATATGCTCTCTAGTTACCTTTTTATCACTCTTAATCGCTCATTCTGCTTAGCAGTCAAAGGATAACTCGCACATTTCACAGCACGCGTATATTCAGTACACTACTTATTATATTTTTACAGCACTGAGTGTTTTTGCTGTATTGCTGCTTGCAGCAAAACATTTTTATTGCTACAAATCACTTTATATGAACATGAAAATCCCCAAAAAACATACCATCATGACTGCAGTTGCGTTAAAGACAAAACCCCATTGTTGTGCGGTATTCTCTGGTGCAAGCAAATTCTTCACGATGGGCACGAAAAGCATTGTTATTGCGATGCCCAATGAAACATTCCCAGTAACGAAATGACTGAAATTCATGCAAATTTCAATTTCAAATTTCGTTTTGGGTGCGATTCTTTGCAAAATATTCACTTTGCAGTTGGATGTTGAAAATGGTGTTCGATGAAAATTCTGCTGAAATTATTTTTCTGAGTTATACCGTTGTCACGTTGATAAGTCTTTCTACATCATTTATCGTCACAATGAATGTCTGATGAGTTTATAACTGGCAAAAACGCCTGATGAAATCATTTATTCACCTGTACTGTTTCGAAATAAGTGGTCCGGATTTGAAGAAACCGCCTGTGGTAGCACCAAGTACGCCAACACCCAAACCCATCACCACCATACACAGAGACTGTAACAAATGCAAGCTCATGAGCCAGCCTGTTTTCACGACATACTTCTACGAATGAAATGTGCGCTGGTTCTTTATCGCAACAGCCGAACCTCAGTTGTTACAAAAATCAAATACTTTTTCCATTCGTGAATAGCCCTGATTCGATACTGGGTTTTAAAGATTCGAATCGTGATATTGATAAAGAATCATTCTTTTGTAGTGCATCAGACAATAAATGGGATGGTAAACAAACTGACCCTATACTCAACGCTAATCACTGACAAGAGTGAGAGCAGAGCAGCTGAACCGAAGAAAGCGACCGAGTTGAACATTCGCAATTTATTGGTTTCTGACAGACATCTCACTTTATCTGAGATTATACCTGGAACAAATTTTTAATGCGACCGATTGCTAGTGGATTTAACTGGAAGGTGGTATGGAGCGAACCAGATGAAAGGGCGGTGAATCATATGGAGCATACTGAGAATCTCACGGATTCAGAATTCGGCTGACAGACTCAAATTATAGTGTAAAATGCGATAAGGTCAGATCAAAAACATTTGCTTATCGGTAGTCTTCATTCGGGATGAATTTGAGGGAGTAAATGGAGGGAGGAATTGAGAAGTAAGACAAATCATCTTTGGTTGATTTTTTCCTCATAATTTTTGCGCACTTATCGGGTGATGTTTTCAAAATGTTTGTTTGATCGTAAAAAAATGATTTCATTGATGAAACTGACGAATTCTTCACAGCAAACCTTTTGATCAATGGATTAATTTTCTGATTTTCTGATGAGAATTTTGATTTCTTATCCAGATTGATAATTTTAACTTCTTATGAGCAAAGTTTTGATAATTTTTCATGAGAATCGGTAAGAGTAAATTTTTTATCAATCGTCGCTATGAAGTAAGAATTTATTACAGGATAGAGGATGGTACGACAGGGGAGAAGGAACTATGATGATAATATCAATGCAATAGTCAAATAATGTCGCATGTGAATAAAAATGACAATTTCTCACCGATTGAAAGTTTCACACAGAACTGTACGAGCGGTGCGAATGCTGCACCCAGACCAGTTGATCGTACCTCGAAACCCAACACCTTGTTGATGTAGATTGGTGAGAACAGGAATAGCATGTTGACGCAGAAGAAGTTCCCAATTGCTGCTACCCATACGGCCCATACGGCTGGCGTTTTCAGGATTGCCGCATAGGGAATATTCCTCAAATCCGCCTTACTGAAACGTGAAATCCATTGAAATTTACGATCTTTCAGACATCTTACGTCACAATGTCTTAAGTCTTTCAACAATACAGTGTCTTAATTCTCTCTAAAAACAATGAGATCCGTATCCTCTTCAAGAGACAAACCTCAGAAAGTGAAAACTTTGTTAAAATGGGGGAGATGAGTTTGATATTCGCTCTCTTAACGATTGAAAGCTTACTGTCATTGTGATCAGTTGATTAAATGCATACAAGTTTTTCTGTCGTTAATCAAGTAACAAATCGTTCCTGATAAGTATCAATAACCACGCATGTGAACGAAACAAATGAATCGAACATCAACTCACTTCGCGCATACTTTACCAACTGCAATCTTACTTGATTCCGTCACCGTGACCATTGGATGTTTCTGTGGATTGTTCCGATAGAACAGTCCGTATGTAATGAAAACAATCAGCGAGAATGCACCGTGCACATAAAATACAGACTGCCATCCACTATATTCACATAGCGCTCCAGACAGGGGCATTGTCATTACGGGTGAAAGCTGGATGTATGCGACCAAACACGAGACGAACATTCCATTCTGGAATAACAAATCAGTTCACCTAAAATGATGTCAAAAAATTGAGTTTCACAAGAACCATACTTACAATTAGCACGGAATTTACGTCAATTATTCTTGTTTGCGTCAATCTAATAGCTAAAACACATCAACTGGAGAACTTTAAAGATATTTGAAATTAGAGAAAGACACTTTGGAATATTCAGAACTTCAGGATCAACTTTTTCGTTGGAACTGATTACATTTGTGATCATACATATCTTCTTCAGAGCAATTACCGATGATTTTACCTGCTTATAGTAAGCCCATCTCGAGCAGAAACTACCGATCACAGGGAAATTAGCTGCAAAGGCGACACCTTGAAAGAAGCGCATCGCTAAGAAATAGTAGAAACCAGCCTGAAATTATTAATCCGCTTTTAATCTGAACATCCTAATATTCTTTAAAGTTACCCTAAAGCACAGCTGAACTAACTTACTTTAATAGCTATAGGTATCAAGCATGTTGACACTCCAGTTAGAATACCAAGCGAAGTCAAAACGGTACGGATACCAAAGTGGTTGACGAGTGCTACCACCGGGAAGTTGGCAATCAACGCAGCGATTGCAACTGTTGAGGTAAGAAGCGACCGTTCATCTGAAATGCCAAAAACGATAGTCGCAAGGAAATGAGATTAAGATTTGATGCCGGGATACTTCGATAATGGATTATGCATCAGAAACAGAGTGTATGGAACAATTCATTTGCGCGATACTTCGCTTATATCCACTCGTCTCATAGCAGTAATGTTCTTCAATTGAAATGTTTTGTTTCATGATTGTTGTCAAATCACATATTTTGATAGATCGATGAGAACAACAGTCGGACCCGACCGTCTTAGGTTATATGGTGATATCATGCGTTGTATGGCGTAATTCGTTTAGTTTGTCAACTGCTTCCTTTTTTCTCATTCTTATCTCCATTAACGGTTCACCAATTAAAAGTTCTTAACAAGAAAGCATCGATATCACTGTGCAATTGATGAACAATGTGATTCTTCATGTTGACACTGAACTGTCTTCATTTAACATATTTGGTACATCAACGCTCAGCTACCAAAGAACGAAAATTACTCAAAATTGATGAACTAAATACAGAAAATTTTGTCAATGTTTTCCTTATTCGTTGATACTGGTGAATAGATCGATGCACTTACAACTGGTGAAAGTGTAATATTCTGTTGAAGTATCGTTCAACGATGTTGATAATTTTGAGTGATTATCGCCGTGCTCATCACTTGACGATGGATCCATACAAATGACGGCGAAATTGAATGAGAGAATGTTTGACCTGGAATTAATTTCAATTCGTCCTTTCACCCATGCATAAGTTTGAATCCCTTTACTAATGATAATATTTTTTATCTCTTTTGTTGTGTGAAACAAATGCAATCCACAAATGATAGACTTTGAAATACGTTAAGTTAAGAGAACACGAACTGGCCCTATACTCGCTTGTCCACTGCAAAGTGTGCCGAAAATCGGATTCGAACAGTATTGGGGACGTTGTTGGATGCCGGAGTAAGCGCAAGGCTGAGGCCAAGCATTAGCGTGAGCCCAAGTGCTAGTCTAAGCTCAAGCCTAAGCTCACTTCAATCCAGTTCGATCTGGTCAGTTTTCTACACTTTTATGTCAGTTCACATTCACAAGCGAATCTATCTACGAAGCAATCGTATAATATATTGGATCTATGGAAATACTTCAGTCGCTTATTGCAGATATGTGCTCAATCGTTGAACTGCCTCTCTCGGTCGCCTTACAAACAACTCTTTTGCATACAAGTTGAATTTGTTGAATTAAGCTACGTAATACGTCTTGGAGGCCATCGGGACTCGATTCATTGCATCTTTTAACGCAAAATCACTGGCAAGCTCGAGCTGATCAAGAAAGAGTCAAAATCGATCATACCATATGCATGAGAGGCACAGTAGCACCAAAACCATTATCACAAAACGGGTTCGTGTACCAAAGATAGCCGTTCGGCTATCGTCATCAGCAGTGAAGTTCACTGATGGCCGAGAGCGCCCATCTAGTGATTGAACAACTCGAACCATTTCAATTCAATAAGCTCCTGAAAATTTTCCGATTCTCTAAGACATTTGATTCTGAATTCTCCACATGATCGACCCGAGCGACTAATGATAACAGAGTTTTTTTTTTCCGAATAGCAAGATCGCGACATTTCGAATCAATGAAATATTCCATGCATCACGGGGAACATCATCCGGTTTCCACATTGGCGATGTAGATTTGTGAACTGAAGAGACGACTTTCTCCTAATTAAATTCAGAGCTGAAACATAACTCTAACAATAACAGTGACATTATCAGCCAGTCACTAGAGCTACGTTTGAAGTGCTAGTTTAAACAACATCGAGACCCGCATCAAGGATCAAGCTAGTCAAACTTCGATTGTTTCGAATAAACGCAAATTCACCATCTCATTCACAGAACGCAACGAACAGCAGCAGCAGCAGTGATGACTGAGCATGAAGGCATGGTCAAGCATTTATGAATTCAATGATGGGTGGCAACGGTACGTTTTTATATGAGCAAAATAAAGCAAATCGGTTCATGACCGTTGAACTGTCGATAAATGACTGATAAGAAGTTCGTTCATCTGATGAAAGGTAATTTGCCAGAAAAAGAAAAACGAATTCAATGAGCCGGCCAATGGCGATAGGATTTTGATGGATCGCCTGCTGTCACGAAGAAATTGTTACTTGTATTTGAATGTTTCGCCTCAATGATAATGACTCAGCTAGTTAGTGACGGTAGCCGAATGAAATTTCAGTTCGGTGGGAATCCGATCGAAGTGACATTTTAAGATTCAGGTGTTCGCAATTCCGACCGGATACCAAAACAGTTTAATCGGAATGCGAATGTCGAAATTTCCAGCGGAATTTTTCGGATTTTTCCGACGAACTTCGTTCGGATACCATCAGTATTGCTGGTGATGAAATGGATAATCGTATTAAAGGTGAAATCCTATCAAAAATTTTAGGGTTTCATACATCACCTCTGTAATCACTCCATGACTTTTTTTAGTGCTAACAACAAAAACAAGAAAAAGTATAGTTTTAATTGGCGTAAAAACATTTGGCTCAAAGGCATGCACAACGAGTTCTACGCTTAACACTGAAACAAGAAGTGAATTTCTCATAATCTGAAGAAACTTCACCGAAATTTCGGAAACTACAGCCGGTTTTTTTTTTCGGCGTTCAAACGGGCGTCATCAGTACAGTGCATTGTTGTTTTGCCTTAAACAAGATGATTTATTGTTGAGAGTATCAAATTTCAGTGTATGAAATTGTTTATACGGTTTGTTTTTAGTGAATTCGAATGCAATTGGCTGAATGTAAACATATCAAGTATCATCAGTGATCAACTACGAATTTCGTTCAATCAATCATTTAATTAATGCAATCAGTCATAAATTGAATCATTATGCAAACATTCGAAGATTGATGAGAGCCGAATGCAAATTTGTTGTCTTCTTTAAAAGAGATATTCAAATGCCGTCACATCGCATTTTGTGATCATTCAACAATGCAGACAGAATAATGAACAAAGGCATGCACCGCCATCAATTGATTCTTCACAGAATACGACAGCACAAAGTCGATTAAAACGCAATTGAAATTCTCGCCGACCAAGCAAATTATGCTTGAATTATACGCTAGCTGACGACTGCCTGTTGACATATTGATAAATTCATTTGATTAACAGCAGCACATCAATGAGTCAGTTTCGAAAATTTTTTTGCTGTTCTGATGCAATATCAAATTATGCAGTGCAGTGATTGCATCCGAACGAAATTTCAGTTTGGTCAGAATCCGACCGAATCGACCTTACAACATTACGAAATTTGGTGTCCCGACCGAAATTCCGACCGTCGGATTTTCCCGATCGTTGGACGCTGTCTGTTGGACGCTGTCACTGATGCAATACGTGGGAGCTTCTCGGCTAACGAACCGATCTTCGTCGATGTCACTGGTTAAGAGAGGCGCTTGAAGAATCGCTCAAATTGTGAAGCGTGGCCAGAGCTTCACTCTTAGCCGCAATTTATACTTATTTCTTTGAGACAACACATCGAAATTTTCAAGTTGAAGAAAGCCGCAAGGACAGTTAGGTACTTAGACACTTGATCATATTGCTGAAACTGATCAGTGTAAAGAGGTGTTACAAATCTCAAATATTGATAGACAAATTTCCAAACTGATCATTCATTGAACACAGTAAAATGAACTTTGTGTTTACTCGCTGTCAGCAAAAACGAAATTTTGAAGTAGAAGATTTAGATTTTCACTTTCACTTCGTTAGATTTTTACAGCAGTTCAGGAAATTGTTTCGAAATTTCTCTTAATTGATGTTATTAATGGCGAAAAAATTTAGATAAACATTTTTTTATTCATGGTGTTGCACTGCATCATTTTATTCCAAAAAAAGCACATCTCTCTCAAATCAAATCGTTCAAAGAGGAATCGCATTGAAGACGAACATTCAACTAGAATTTTGCTTGAAAACAAACAAATCAGTCAAGTGCTTTGGACGGGCGAAAATCAGACACTATCGGAACAGTGTTGCGCCTATCAAAGGTTACTGCATTCAAGATAGTGTTTCAAATCATCAATACAACAATTGCACAATAACATTGCACTCAATCACTTATTCGTAACTCTTCATTTACTTACTTTTTTTCCCAATTCGGATCATGTCAAAACGGAAAAATTATCATCCAGTCCATTTTATACTCTGTCCATTCCATGTGCCACATTTATTTACCCGTTTGGAGTTGTCACATAGACATCATGGCAGGTGAACCACGAATCTGAATTTTTTCTACGAGACTCGCTCTAGGTTGATTAAGTCAGGCATAAACTTATAGTCAGTATTCATGACGTTTGATATTTCGGCGGTTTTTAACTATGTTCCAGAAATGGACACGAAAATATGGATGCAGACGTTTCAAGATGATGAAAAATGAACTTATACAACCGAACGACTTCGGACTTTTGGGTTGAACTGATTTGGTGTGAGCCGCTTAAATGTCTTTTTGCAAAAAAAGGCGTAAATAAGTTAAGGAACACTTGAAATTGAAGTTCATGTAAACACTAAATGTAAACGGCAATTTTTCAGTGGCTCACGAGAAATCACTGTGAACAATCGAAACATTGTTCGAATTGTGGCAATATTTGAATAATCCAAAACAAAACACTGTTCCAATTGTAAACGTTGTAAACACTTGAAGTTGTTGTGAACGAGCACTTTGTGAAATTCACTTTGTCAAAATACAGCAATTGAATTTACACGAAACTGCAAAATTTGAAAGTGTTTTCGGTCTAACGCCTCGGTTTCTTTCAAAACGTCTTTAGAAATGATATCCAGACATGTGACACTTTCGCTCATGTGACATGTGACATGTGACAAGTAAATAATCATTCATTTGTTAATTCTATTCGAAACGAACACAACATTCCAACAAAAATAACGATCACAACATTCCAACACGTGAAATGCCACTTGATTCGTGCTATTCACACCAGCATCAACATGTGATTCGTGCAACAGTGCAATCTTTCATTATGGTCGCAATTGAGCAGCTTACATGTCAGCTGATTAACTGAATAGACACAGTCATTTGATGTAAGTGCATCGAAGGAGTGCATGAAAATGCTAAAAATGATGTTGATTTCAAGTAAGATGGTGATTCGCAGTGACGATACTATCAAAATTGCATGCATAACGAATAATAAAAACAGATGAAGCAACAGTTACACAAAATCAACGCAAATGTAATCAATCAGAACGACAGCAAAATTGATTAAAAGATTCAATCTGACGAACAAAAAATCCACCAAATTTCTCAAATAATCAACGAGCAAAAAAATTCTCGATGATGAATCAAATGACTGATTCGATTCAGTTGATTTGGCTGGGACGTAATTTAAAAAAATGTCGAACATACTGTACTCAAACATCCCCATTTTAGTGGAATTATTGTGAGCAACCAAAATATTGTTCGAATTGTGGCAATATTTGGATTCAATGAAACAGCGGATAGCCATTCGACTACTTAAGTTTGCAAACGATAGAAGTGGTAAATGATGAGCATTAGGTTGATTCGTGCTCTGTTTACCATATTCCCTTCAGTTGCACCAATTAATTTACAGAGCGCGATAAGGATTATGAACTGCGATAGCCATGTGCAACAGTGCGAATGTAATCAACATACGCATGGATAAGCATCCGCATGATCATCAAAAATTAGGTGTGAAATCGTGATCGTTGATCAACGTATGATCTGGAAATCTCGCACAGGATATGACGATATAAGTAGCGAGCGAAGTATTTTGAGTAAGCAAATTCGTTTCTGTGTCGGATTTACGACGGTGATCAGCATATGGACACATCTCATTACTGTTTTTATGGGGAGGATAACGCATAAACAATGTATTTCATCATTAGAGGATGGCTATTGGGTTGACGTGAACGAACATTATTTTTGAATGCATATTTTATCGAACAGTGACGAGCATACTGTATGCAGTCGTTAGATGATTATCTTCATAGACGAGCGATACTGGTGCGTTTGAGAGGTTCGGATCTTCATAAGATAGATGTTAGGCGAGATAACAGCAGTGAGGCAAAGCTTCGCTGAGATATTTAAAGGTCAGTTATTTAAAGGTCATCTGATGTCCTTCTCTGATGATGGCTTGAATGGCTGAAACGTTTAGGCCAAACAAATGGGATGATTGACCATAAGCAACACAAAGATGACGTGATAAAATATTTTTGTTGTTGCAATTGGCGAACGCAATCGTTTTGAAGAACTGATATTTTGAAATGATATTTGAGGGATTCAAGTCATACGATTCGTTCAGTAAAATACAAACGATCTCGAAATATCGGTTTAATTAATGCTTTGACACATGAAGGGGAATAACAAATTGAGTAAGACAACATATAAAGTGCAACATGGAGAATTGAATTCATCACCTAGAAATCATTTGAAACGAACTGATCATAGTGAATCGCGGCATTTTTCAAACTCTCTAAAATTAATATCAGTGAAATGATCTTTTCGTTTTGCATTTGAAATGAACCAACTCATTTGGTACATTTTATCATGAAGCATTCCGCTATCATGCCTATTTGAATTCTTCTAATCTTATGATCCGATGAGACAATATTCGTGAATCGATGAATTGAAACTGATATATATATACATATAGGTTATACTAATTCAGCTTCAATTCATTAACATTAAGTAAATGAATAAAACGCTGACACAGGAGAAACAAAAAGAACACCTTATCGACATTGTTGATTCATGTTCTTGATTGTGTTTTGGGATTCATAAGATATTCAGTGAATATTTCAGTGCAACGCCATCTCACAATCAGTTAGTTATGTTTTCGAACAATTGCTATGTTTTGAAAACAGAACGGAAACGCACTTAAGGATTTTAAACTTGTGAATATTGATTCTCTCAACGTGAAATCAACTATCTTACTGAATCTTGCATTATTTTCTAAAATTTGCAGTGCAAAAATGATTTTTATGCTTTTTACGTCATGCAGAGGAACGTTTGTGACTTGTGTTCTTCTTTCGAGTTGTCACTCACTCACTTGTCATGCTGAATAAAAGTTGTTGTTGTTGTATAGATAGTTGTTATTTTAATTAGTCAACTATTCGTTATCGTTTCCATGTGATCGTCCATGAACATCAACTGTTCCCAACGCAGACCAATTGCAGTTATTTGTTGAAATTGAAATATCCTCTAAAATTCTCGCAGAAGCAAAACATTTTATTGCCAATAAAACTTGTGCAAAACAACTGAGCACGTGAATTGCTGGTGCTTCGGAAGTATTTGGCAGGAAAAGATTTTTATCGTTGTTTCGATATTATTTTTATTATGACCCCCAACACCGCCATTTTTTTTCGAAAGCTCATTTTTCTCGAACGAATGCAAACACAAACAACAATTTTTCTTGATTGGAACGAAACAGGCATCCGATTGCAATTACCCTGAATGCTTTTATGAAAATTTCCTGCATTTCTACAATGCCTATCTGAAGCCATTTGTCTAATCATCATTCCAAAACGGAAAAAACATTAATCAATCGCCAATGCTCTCAAACAATTCTCTATCTTTCATTCGTAACTCTTCCTCTGAACCAAATTGATTCCGCTGAACACTGATGCTCAAATCAACACCATTCACAACAGTATTATGAATCGTTTCGTTCGTACCATCAGTGTTATTATTACTGTTATTAACACCTTTACGACTACAAATGCAACAACGAAACTCATCAAATTCATTAATACACTTTATATGAATTACTACGATGTGACGGCAACGAACCGAAGTGATCGATAAACTCGAAAATAACACAAGAACAAATTCGCCGACAAAATAGAAAGATCAAGAGTTGAGCAGCAGCAGCAGCAATATGACTCATCCGGTGATTTTTCAAGAACAATGAGTCTACTGCTTTTTAACTGCCCAGAAGATAGAACGAGTAAAATTGCATATTAAACGCAAATTTTTCCAATCCACCTGATGGGAAAATCACGTCTGATATCAATGGAAGACGGAAAAGATTTCGCAAAAAATTGATGACATATGGAAATTCATGTGCATTGATGACATATGACATATGGAAATTCATTGCATGCCTTGAGCTATTCATTTCATCAACGAATTTGGATGAAGGAGACACCCAATTTCAAATTAATATTCTGAATTCATCAACAAGTACATATTACGAATAGATGGATGAGCACGCCACACACACTTATTTCACAGCTTTCATCATTTGTAAATTATGTATTTTCAAGAGCGATAATCACATGCATGAATGTGGTATATGCTCACGGACGGCAAGCAGTACAAGGTGGAGACAGTCTGTGAGATAAACATGACGATATCGCAACGAGAGATTTCAAAAAGATGTTGTGGAAATGATGGACTTCATGACGAAAACAATAAATATCGAGCAGATAACACGAGAGGGATGTCGTTTTGAGGACAAAATTATCCGAATTGATTATGACGAGTACCCTATTCGATAGATGTAGTAACGAGCATTTATCGAGCTCTTCGATGGAACAGCCAGCGATGGCAATTGGTTAATCATCTCTGCACTTTACAAGATGATATCGGATTAGGCAGCCAGAGCTTGTTCTAAATAAACAATTCAAGAATTTCATCAAAAAATAATTGATTTTCGAGGGAATTCTCTGCTGTTTGGCAAACGAAGAAGCAGCTGAAAAAAACTCTAATAGGGCGAGCAGCGAAATGAAATTTCGCAAAATGTTAAAACACGAACCTCATATTGTTGGACAAGCCAGCTAACTTAAGTGTAACGTTCACTATCATACAATTACAGAGAATTTCTCCTATATGGAACACAAACAAACAATTATTCACAAAATATAGAACTCAAGTTGCATCGCAATGTGATCCACCAACACAGTCTAAGTTCCCCATAGTACAACTCAACTTTACAATATTATAGTTATGTACTCAAAACCTAAACTTAGTTTCAGAACTGCAATGAGGCTTATAACTCCTACGGATTCGCTGATTTCTAATCCGATTTCATAACATTTGACCAGTGCAACTATCCGAATTCATCAGAGTCAGTCCGAATTGAACTGACAACCAATAATACTACATGTCGTAATTATTCATTCACACAAACATCATGCTTGACAGGAAGTGTACACATTCCTAATTGTCCATTCACAACATCATTACACAATTCTCGCAAACCAACTGGATACCACAACAAAAAATTTCAAGCAATCACACAATCGCAGCCGTCCTCAATCTCATCTTTTCATCAATAATGCCCCAAAACCGAACGCCACCAAAGTCGCCATGCCAACAGATTCGGTGCGTGTTGGAGTCGAGAATCCGCCAGATTATAGTCGCATTTTTTCAGAACTTTGAGAACGTTATCGATGGTAACAGAAGTTGGAATCAACGCAGATCTTATTACACACGGTACGCTATCACGTTTCGCTCGTGCACGTTTCAACAGCGACGAAGATAACTAAATCACAAGAATGTGTTTTTTGAATCTTGCTTAAAACAACGTAACAAATAATTAGAATTTCTCCCTGAGAATAAAACAAAGGTACAATTCTCGTCAGTAGTCACCGAATTTGTCAATATAGGGTGCTTTTGAATTAGCTATCCGTTCTTCAAATGATTCCAAGTGCTGCCTTAAAATTCACTTAATTGAATTCAATGAATGACAGAAACATGATGTACCATGGTGATGTCCTTTGCTAGTAGTTTCACGGCCTCTGGTTTCGTTCCGCGATAGAAAGAATCTCCCGTAACGCCGTGCAGCTGCATCAGATCTTCGGGTAGCAGAACAATACCTCGCGATAGCAGAGGTATACTCGATCTGAAGATGAAATTATGTAAGATTACTTTACGACTTTTCAAATTTTCAGAATCTGCATTCCATTACTCAAATACCGATCACGATACTCAAAAATCGTCACCCGCTAAACGAACGTTAGAAGTAATGTTTGAAGAAAACAATACTTTCTTAGGCTAAGCTGAATATTCTGTCCATGAACACTCAATGCTGATACGGAACTACACTGCCAAATAATATTCACCACATCAAACAATCATTTAATTACTCGAACTGAACTGCAATTGCAATTACAAATTGAATAAATGAACCAAGGTACCTACCAATCAACAAAACAAGAATGAGTTCTCCACAGATTAACTCATCCACAACCAACCAAACAAACAACTCAATTCGCTCACCTCAATAAGTTTACAAGTGCCATTGCTTCAGCCAATGCGTCCACCACCTCGTTTGTTTGTTCATTCAAATGAACACGAAAATTGCGATCGCCGAGCGAGTGCATGATCTGTTCCTTATTCGCAATTAACACTCGCATTATCGCCTTCATCATCGTGCCAGACGTACCGATTCCATACTGTCGAACAGACTCAACCGTTTCGAACGGACGATCGCCCAGAGTCTTCTGACGCGTCGATACCAAAGTTGACAGCAGATTCAAATCGGCATCTGGCACAAAGCATTCCAACGCTGTAGCTACTGGCTGTCTGAAAGCACGAACGTAAGCATAGATGAAGTAGATGAACTGATTAGAAACAAATAAAATTACTAGTCATAAGGAATTCACTAATAAAACTTTTCACCACCTTCATTCTGTCTAACTTTCCGTATATTATACAAAAATGCCTCTAAACGTAAGAAAGCAACGTCTTTCAATTATAATTTGCTCATGTCCACTCAGTTCAAGAACTTAACCTTACATACTGTAAAAAAACTGTCGAGAGAATGAACAATTAAGAAGATTTTTTACTTATAAAGATTACTGCTCAATGCCCCATCGCTACTACTTCACATTACTCCCACTTGCATAATTATTCAGATGTTGAAACTATCATAACAGAGAGGCATAAACTCGTAATGAGTTGAATTGCTGATTAAGTAAGTAAGTAAGTAAAACTATCAACTCGTTCGGTTCCGAACATCTCCTCAACTTACTTTGGTACTGGCCCTTTTGCGTCACCATAGATCGTCTCAAGTGTATCCTTCCAGAACTGCAACCGATAAATTCCGGCTGTACCTGAGTTACGCTCAATCTGATCTCTGATCACCGCCAACTCGACATTCAAAGCCAAAAGCTGAAGAAAAAAACAACCGACATCATTCTATAGAACCGAATACTAATTCCGATACAAATGAGATGTTAAACAAGTCAAACAAAATCAAATCAATTTTGCTCCAATTTTCTTCACAATTCCACTTCAAAGCAGTCCTATAAAAAAAATTCCCAGAGACTGAATAAAAATACGCATCGTCAAAACTGACCGCAAATACGGCTGGCTGTACTTCGGCCGGCATCAGTAATGTACCAAGGTAATTGGCAAAGTCACGTTTCCGCGTCAATGCCACACAATGATCAAGGGCAGCTTTTCGGGCCTGAACACAGCGTTCCATTGACATTGAATCAGGTTTCGCTTATTCACAAACGAAAAATACTCAAGGCTCAAGAAAAACAAATGCAACATCTAATGCAAGCGGCGAGAAACGTTCAAATTTAACCCTCACCTAATTCTTTGTACTCTCTCCCTTCGCATTTAAAGTAAAGCAGTAAAGAATATCCACAAAGGACGATGAAACTGCCCAGCCTGGGCTACTGGATCGACTTAGGAATCGCCCAGCCGAATCAAGATCTACTGGTTCGGCACTTATTACACTTATATTCCCAGTTTCACCCGTCCAGGCAATCCTTAACCATGTCCGGTGACCCACAATTCCATACTCTTCATCAACAATTCATTCTTTCAATTAATCAGCCAATTAATGGAATATCAATCAATGTAAAAATTCATTGCTGACCTTAGCGTCAACGGGACGTCGACGCCTTCTGATGGGTTTTTCTTGATTTCGTTCGGGAGACGAAGACAGCGTCTTCCGAGTTTCATGAACATCACCACAACAAGATGAAGTGTCAGAGGAATGAGAGGCTTGATTGGGATGAATTGGAATCTCAGAATCGCGATCAGATTTTCGTTGTGCTTGTGGCTGATCAGGATGCGCGGAGCTACAGAATAGTCGCTTTGACACTGATATTACGGTCGATGAGGAAGGAGGTGATAGAAAGTATTGAGATAAGGCTATCAAATTGACGGCTTTTTTGGAAGGAACTGATGAGATGAGACACTGACGTGCTCTTTGGGATATTGTCACAACAGACGCTGATGACGAATAACAACGATAACAACAACGAGCACAAAAACATTGATTAAAAGAATTGTAACAATGACAACAAGGATGAATATTCAACGATTTAAATGGGCATAACAATGAATGTCTCATACTACAACTATTACTGCGATCAAAGTCATTAGCAGTACTAAATGGTGATAACAGATTATTATTAGGATCAAGATAGGAGGACGGAGGACGATGGAAGCTCATGAAATCTCTTCTGCTCTCCACGGTCATTCCTCGTATTCTGTGACCTTTGATGAGGTGTCCATCAATGACGAACCTGATGTAGAGGGTACCTTCAAAAGAATATTCTCATTAAAAATGCAAATACCAATTAGCATTTTTATGTTTGGAACGAAACTCATCAAAACGGTGATATAATTTTATGCAAACATTTAAGCAGAGAATAATTATTCAAAGGTTTTCTGGGCAGAATAATTTCAGTTGAAACCTGAAGTGGAGAATCGTCGTAACATTGTTTGCGAAGAGCGTTGAAGGTTGGCGAGAGTGCCTTGGCACGATGCTCGAACGTGTAGAATGAGGGACAATTCGCGACAGTGTCCCATGATTTTGTACGATTCTAAAATTAAAGGAAACACCGAATGAGGATGAAAACACGGAAACGACATTCATCAATATCCCAGAACTGATATCATTACTGAATTCAACAACCATCAGACTGACAGTCGAATGACCATGAGGCAAAACTGGTAAATCGATTTCAACTGAAGCGAATCTTTATCAAATCGTCTAAAAGAAGCTCACAGTAGAAGTCATTTACTTACTTGAATATCAGATCGAATCGGCAGGAAATCACCAGCAATATATGAAGCACCGTAAATCAGCACCAAAAGGCTGACCAACGTTTGTATCACCAAATCAGTAGGTAGTTGAGTGAACGGTTGTTCAGTTAGACGAAGGTAGAAGCGATGCTGAAAAACGCTGGAATTGCAAAAACTTCTAAAAGTTTCAACAAATGACTACATATTCAGAGAAGATCATCTGCAAAATCATACCAAAAATCATCATAAGCAAACAATCTCGACAACGCAAGTCTTATTAGAATTCGATTGCCAAATGAAGGGAAACACAGAAAATCATGTTGAAACTTTTGTCTTGTTAAAAAACTTTTGTAAAATGCGAAATTCGAAGTCACCGACTGATATTTCAAAAGTGAAACGATTGGGAATCAAGAAAGTTATCACCTGAGCTGCAGAATAAGCACTGTGCAGAAGTGATAAGAGCGCAACAAATGTAACAACACGTAGCAATGATGACATATTCGAGCCGAAACAATCGAACAAAGTGCGGCGAAAAAACGCGAAGAGAGCGATCGGTGGCTGACAGCTCTCCGTTCACTTGTTTTACTCGATTGGCTGAAGACGATCAAATTTCGCTTCTTTTATTTCAAACGCATCAATCAGCTGTAATATTCAAAAATAAGAAATACACATCTAAATGAAAAGGTTTAGCTGTTCGATCGATCGACGACGAGAAAAAAGCTGAAGACAACACTTGAATTATTCCGTATTTTTACAACAGTAAGCAACAATCAATTCAAATCAACATCAATCATATTCACGAATTACTTTATACTAGTGATGGCATCCGAGCAAAATTTCATGTTTCAATACTTCGACAGTCGGAATTCCGATAGATTGTCGCAATTGTTCGTTCGGAATCTGAACGAATTCACCTTCTATCATTCAGACGATCGATCTTCCAAAATGTTCGGTTAGCAATTGAATGTCGCAATTCCGACCGAAATTTGTGGGATTTTTCTGATCGCTCGTTGGTCGGATGGCATAACTGCTTTACTCATTTATTCAATCAGCCGTTATGACTCATTACGATATAATGCCTCTCTGTTATCACTAATATCACATTCTTTCTTCGTTGGCATCCATCTTTCCCTGCAGCTAACAATAACAGCGCTGAGAACTATCTGTTACCATGAAGTTTTAACTTCGATTACTGACTTTTAGTACACATATTATTGTTAGCGATCAATTATTACTTGGACATCGAGTGGTTGTTTTGTCGATCGCGGTGAGCGATCGGCGAAATATTTATTTTATTAGAGTAAATATTATTTATTGAATTGGTATTTGACTGTGTTTAATTATGCAAAGTATTCGCGGCCACTAATTATTTACTCGGGTGTGTTCGGTTAGCCTGCTCGCCTAGCCAGCGGGGTGGCGAAAAATGAGGCTAAAACAATGCGCACGGAAACGCGAGCATTGTGGCCAGCGACGTTATAAACGTTTGATAGCCTGGCCGATCCGGGTAATCCAGGTAATATTATTGTTAGCATTATTGTTTGCAAAATATCGATGATTTTCTCAATACCGAGATCGATATTAACACCAGTATCGTTTTCCAATACCGACGATACCGGTTTCGAAAAGCAACTTTTGAAATATAGAAATGTGACCTGTTCAGCACATTCTTTTTGAGCCAATGCCTTCATAATTGTTCAGAAAACAATTTATTTAACAAATCCCCCACCAAAGCTCAAGAAATTCGACAAAAAACAAAAAAAAAATATTATGAAAATGGTCTCACTAAGCTTCCTTCCACTTAATGCTCCCACTTGGATGGATTTACTACCAAATTCATTTAAAATGACTTGTGGTATGAATACCGGCATCATGAATCTCGAGATCGATATCGCTTTTCTAATACTGGTATTCGGTATTACCGAGATCTCGTGCAAACACTAGCTAGTATACTCTATACTTGTAACATTTACAGTTCCATAAACGATGACCTTAATGCGATATCATCAACAGTAAATCAAATTCATTTCTTCCATTGACAACGCTTCCATTGGAAACAAACTATCATCAGAGAGATCCACTATACAACGTAGTTTGAAGTCAACAGCACACAAAATTTTTCCTGTTTTTATTGAAAAATTCTCAAACGTACGATATCCGATCCCACAAAACAGCTGACGTTCATTTTCTCAAATAAAAAATGGTGTTTACCTAATCCTAATCAACTCAAACGAATGAAATAAGCCTCATATAGGTGTTCAGCGAATTAAGTACGCATTAAACGGGAAAATATTTATGAAAATCGAAAAATTTTGATCAGATTATCAGCACATTTATTCGATTCATCATTTCACAAACCGAGGACATAAGAACAGCACGACTCTTTAAAATAAAACAATCAAAGTAAAAACACAAAAAAACAATGATACTACCAAAAACAAAGAAAATATTCAATACACCGGTATTGGTATATCATCCCAAAAATAGCCTACGACACGATCGAAGAAGTATCCAAATGAACCATTATTTTACTTCATAAAACCTACTTAAGTAACTCAACATTACCAATATAACGATAACAGTGATAATAATGATAATAATAGTAAGGACACTTTGATCGGAAATCAGAACTCGAAAATGGATCAGTAAAATAAACGTTATATTTTGGACGACAACAAAAGTAACAATAATAACGTTGATGATTGTAGTGATGAAAGCAACCACGGATACATTTATGTTGATGAATTTAAGCTGGACGATCATGCTGATTTCATGCAATCTCAATACAAAATAAGAATACAATTCATTCATATTCAAAAAATTATGACAATGGTTCAAATTGACTGTTCAAGTTAATGATTAGGAATATAACCCAAGCTGACGGAATCGAACGGAATGGTTTTCACGATGTTGTGAAGTAACGAAAGAAAAATAAAACAAAAAGCAATGACGCAAAAATGAAAACAGCAGCCGAACTTCGAGCTGAAACCCAATTGTAAAAAAAATTCAGTTTTTGCAAAGGATACGAATAATGACGTTCTGTTACACTGACTAATGGAAAGAACAACAAAAAAGTATATGAAGAATGGGATATACCTGTTCGAGCTTAAACGAATTCCAAATGATTCTACGCTATAAAAATATTCATTGAATAACTCAGATTTAGAAATTACACTAATAATAAAGATAACGGTAATAACTATGCTAACAATAACAAATAACACTACAATAATGGTAATAATAATAACAATATTAGTGATAAAAATAATAATAACAACAACGAAACAATAATAAATAACAGTAATAAAACAACCTAAGAAAATGCTAACAGCATTAAGACTACATTTCTCGAAGCAACGCAAACGTTATCAAGATACCACGATGGTCATAATCCCAATGATTATGGCACTTTAAATGGTAAACAGACAGTGTTGAATAATCTGAGTCGTTCTTCACCACATAACTGATATTAGCGACGAAAATGATCACTTAACACCATAACAGAACAGATATCATCCATTTGAACTATTAATTATCCTAATACAATATTGAAGAACAAAATTGAGTCATCAAAAACTACGTTTACATTTATGTCCAATTCAAAGTATCCATCAAATTTTACTGACACAATTTGGTCTTAATGATACGCTTCGCAAATGATCTATGCTTCAGAAAACAGTGATTCTTTGACGAGTTAACACAACCTGAAGATCTGGACTGCAGCAGCTTAAGATTGAATATAATGCGGACAATCGAAGAAAACATTATGGCACTTCCCCCATCAAACGATACACATCTTGAATTACCGAATATACAACACGAAACAATAAATGCAACAGCTTCTGAATACGAAACGAAACAAAATCTCATTAAGATATCAATGAAATTCTCTTCATTCGTATTCTACCTTGAATTAAGCATCATTTCAAGCTGTTCGATTTCGGGGTAAAAACTCTTATTCGAGAAACCTCCTTTCATCTTCATAAATTCAATCAAGTCAAGAACGATCTAAAATCGAAAACTCTCTCACTGAATTTTTGTCACAAAGCCATCGGCATAATCTGTTCCGGCCCACGAATTATAATAAATACCAATAAAATGATATGATTTAATAAAGTTGACAAGAATATTCATATAGTTGACGACTACATTATTGACAGTTATCAACAATGTAATAACAAACACGCAACAATATTGACGTTAAAAACGCAATCTTACAGTTTGTCGCCGTTCATGAAAGCACGGTACATTCACAGTTATAAGTAAACTCTAAATTAGGCTTTGTCAAATGCAATCTTCTGTTTTGCGAAGATTTTCTCCTTCATGAGAGCAGCTTTTTGTTTCTGATTATTACTCAAATTCACCATTGCGGTACGTAGTTGTGGCATAGATGTACGAGTGTTGAGAATATTTAGTGGTGTACCAAACCTAAATCCAAAACAACATTACAAATACGTTTCGCATTAAACAACAGCAATTTTTTTCTTCTGAATGAACAAATTTCACCGCTAAATGCGCACTGTTATTAACTATCTTTGTTATAAACATGAACACCTAATGCGCTTGAATTGGCATCAACATTTTAAACCAAACCGAACATCAACATTTGATCGCAAAAAGGGAATGAAAGAATTCATGAAGAACAGTCGAATTCGATTAGAATCACAAACTTTAAAAGTGTTTAAATCACTAACTTTTCTTCCAATTTTTCTGTCAGACCGATAACAGTTTTTTTAACAGATTTCCGGAAAGACATTACCAGAAAACGCTCAATCAGTGAATTAATACGTCCATAATTTACGTCCACCCAAACCGCTCGCTCAAGATTCGTTCGTTGTTCCGGAATTATCCCGGACTCGCCCCATCGGCTTTCATTCTCAAAAACCGAATTTCGTCAACAAAAAGTTTAAAATTCAAAAGGATGAATATCTCTATGACAATGGAATAATTCAATTCCTGCAACAATCTCATGTCGTCGAGGATATACGGGCATCTAATTATTATGGCACATATCAGTGGCTCTCAACCTTCTTTCTCGCCCAGACTCCTTAAAAAAATCATGTCCTAGCACCCCCTATTAACAATAGTTAAGATATCCTCGCATCCCCTACAAAAATAGTTAAAATGTGTACCATTCTAGTCTTTTCAAAAATATATACATTAAGATCCATCCTCAATGACTATCCACAAATGTATCCGTTGAAATTTGTCATCGCTTACTTCAATGTATGAAACATGAAATGTTACCTCACACCCCCTGTAATACTATCTCGCATCCCCAGGGGGTGCAAAAACTTCTGACTGAGAAACCCTGGCATAGATTATTATATTGTATACATCAACTTGTATTCACTATATTAAAATTTCGTGACATAATTCTTTTCTGTTTACAATACTCATACTACGCTCCTCATCCTTGTCAAATTAAGCACTTGAGCGTATTTGCATAGAAAATCGTTTCATTCCCTTACTAGCTCAAAAAAAAACGTAATATAAACAAACATTAACTACAATATCACCTCATAAATACACTCTGTCGCGTTAATAAATGTTATTCATCACATTCGCAAATAGATACTTGAATGTATAATAACTGCCGTGGACAACAACAAAAAAAAACTGATAAATAGATCTAACCGGTTTATAAACGCATCGCTCATGCACATTGACCATTGATATGCATGATATATTCCGTGTGTATGTGGTCAGTGTTCGTGTTTCACGATCATAGATGCTCTCTTCAAGCGTTGGTACAACCTGCAATGAGATCATTATTGTCATCACGATTACAATGGCGACTTCATTATGATTTGATTTACTGCCATTTATTATTATCACTATTATCATTTATCATCAACTATCATTCAGTATGATCAATTCAACATTTCACGCATATCCCAGATATTCCCAATCTATTCATCTTCAAAATTATTGTTACTCCTACCATAAGCCATTGTCTTTATTCCTTTTACCATTATTTAAACAAATACTAATATTCGTAATAGGTTCCCTTAGTTATCTTTGTTCAATTACCACAATATCTGTTGTTAATTCAACGGTACCATTACCAGCATCAGAACTATTACCACCAACGTCGTCGCTATTATTTTTAAGCAGTCACCTCCACCCGAAACGAATTCATTCAACAAAATATTTTTTCCAACCACAATTTTTTGCTATCATTAATACCTTTCGACATTTTATGATTCGACAAGAGAGAAGAAATTATTTTTTCTCAAAAGGGCATCACAAGAGTACGCTTAAACGACATCAATATCGCTTCTGTACACAAATATTTTTAGCAATCAACGATTAAGAATCAACCAGTTTGTAGGCAGTCTAACTATTCTTCACTGCGGAGAGCAAAATATGACTTCAAAAAAAAAAAAGCAAAAAGACTTCAAAACAAGTGACAACCATTACATTCAGTACAGAAATAACATAGAAGTAACGCTATCAAAAAATCGAAACAAAGTGGAATAACGCAGTGAACAATCTAAGGAGTAAAGAATGAGATGAACTCAAGAACCAAACAAACCAAATGGATAAATGAAAATTTTCAAAGTCCTTGAACCAAACAAGTACAGTAGCACTTGGCAAAAAAAACTTAATTAATAGCGATATCATATCAGCTATCGCTGTCGTTATGGGAAGCAGAGTAATCAAAAGATGATGAGAAAATATCACTTAACATTAATGACTATCATCATTCAACAGTTACGAGTGTTCCACACTTGCGAGAAAAAACGCTTGGAATACTTAAGTGAAACATAAACTTGATAAAATGGAAGGAATAAAATCAAGTGACATGAAGGCAGAGAAATGAAACTGAAGAAAAAACATCCTAATTGATTATATGATACCATTTCATCTTAGTAATGAACTACAAAAACTGCTTACGTAATTCAACTTAAAACGATAAACAAATACATTCCTTCTGTAATTCAATTTTTTCTTCAAACAACAAGCGATGAATTCCATCGATGAGCGATAAATGCAAATTGCAAAATAAAAAATTTCATGCAATCAAAACAATTTCTTCAAAAGATGAGAGAAGCAATGAAAAATCCCCAATAAATGAAATCAAATGCAGAATGAAAGTCACGAAAAAAAGAGATCATACTGAAAACACAGCAGAACTCTAACAGAGAACTGTTATAAAATATCTTATCAATCGTAAACGAAACACTGGTAAACAATGAAGCAAAATGAAAATCACCTGAATATTTGCAAGCTTACTCATCCATCGAGGTACTGACTTCATAAATGTTGCTCCTTTTTTAACGATTAACTTTTTGGTGATGATTTGATCGCCTTCGATCTAAAAAACGGAGAGAAATACTTCGAAAGATTCATTTCTAAAGAAGTTTAAAAATCATCTTCGAATTATCTGATGGAAATGCAGTAATGAGAAATAATTTCACGTTACTACAAAACCAATTTCATCAGAATTTCTTCGTTACATTTTCAACTGAATGCTGTTCTTTGCATGTGCTGAACAAAAAACCAATTTTAGTTTTCTTATTATATTCACTAGATTTTTATAACGCTGTGCAAAATGATCAATAACGCATTGCATTGAATAATGCGAAAACAACTCCTCAGCGAATGAAATAGAACAGTTGGTGAAAAACTGATTTCTGATGCCCTCAAAAGATTTCCACATTAAAAAAGGACAACGTCCAAACAAACCATTCTGACGCTCTCATGAATCCCTCAAAATTTAGCGAAGTCTACGCTATACTATCACAAATTCTTGAACTAAATTATTAGCTTGCTTACATTATTTCGAAAAATGTTATTAAATCATTACTTGCACTTGAAAAATTCGCTATTTAAATTAATACATTAATTACGATACGTTATCTGAAAAAAAGCTCAACATAATTCAGTTTTATATATTTTTTCAAAAAACTAAATATTATAGATCAAAACGAAACAAAATATGAATTTTTACCCGCCGTTCGATGACATCTTCACTGAGGATATGCTGAGCTTTTGAGTTTGGGTAACGATCCCAGAAAGCCGCAGCGACTTGTTCGAATGAATACGGAAAGACATGCGATGGACTTTCCCAAAGTCGCATTGTTTCGGCAATCGAAAATCCCCAAACGAACTCACAATTCGAACTCCTGCGAATTTGAATGAGAAGAGTAGAATCGAATCACTATTCTATCACAAGTCAACGATATGATCTGTCGTTTGAAATTAGCGCAACTGTTTACTACGCCACGCAATTTCAAATACACAGTTATGAAGATGCACAATTCTGTTTCAACAACAAAGATCACAAACGCAGAAACCGGTTCAAAGTAACCACAGTTCTAAAACATTCAGCACATGACAGCAGCGTAACATCAGCAAAAAACCGTTCAAATAGAGAATATGAACTCGCCAAACCAGTGGATTATTATCAATTCAAACACTTCCCCCCGCAACCCCTTGAGAATTTTAACATGTTCTCGCACCCCCTACCACAATAATCAAAATGTCCTCGCAACATTCACTCCGTATCTCTCATCCACTACAGTGAGTGTTTACAGTGTAGATGAGCGTATACCACTGCAGTACGTTCTGGCCTTTTCAAAAACATACATTAAAGTCTACCCTTGCTCACTTTACATGCATGTATGCGTTGAACTCTATCCTCGCCTACTTCAATGTAAATTTTAAAAAAACCAATCTCACACCCCTAGAAATTACACCTCGCACCCCGGCTGAGAAACCCTGCGCTAGACGAACAACTCGCATTGATAGAAAATTATCGTAACGTATTTTATCAAGTGATTAGGACACATACCATCTCATTGATGTACACCAAACGGACAAGTATGAAGAGAGAATATTCCTGGAAATAGAATCCTTTCTCCTAAAAACACCCTCAAAACTACCTTCCTGGAATCTTCAACAGACTTTCAATATTCGCTAACTGTAAGTCTGAGCTTATAAACTGAACAGATGATATCGAGCGCTCGTAAGAACTCTGACGCAAAAGCTACGCTGCATATGATATCTTCATTGCCTTAGGGTGGCCAATACCTCAGAGAACAGACAACGAAACAGCACATTACACCAGAAAAACTCACTGCTCGCAAGATCAAACACGTGTGTCTCGTATATAATCTACTATCAGTTCAGACAATAGTTAGGCACATTCAACACACATCCGACAAAAGCAAACAGCTATCGAATAATGCAAGTGAGATATAACGCAAGAAATAACATGAAAGGTTAGATTTCAAGCATTCTATCAAGGATAATATCAACATAATAGATAAGATCTCAAACGTTACATCAAGAATACTATGAACTGATACGATACATCAGAAACAATGACCGAAACGCATAAACTATCGACAAAATATCATATTTGATACGCTTTAAGAAAGTATATCCTACAATCGGCACAAATGAATAACTATAGCAAAATATGGTAACAGCATTAGCATATGTTAAAAGCAATACGCCTCAGGGATTATTTCGATATTTAAAAGGCTACGAATAGTGTCAATGAGCAATTTATGAAAAATTGGATACTGGAAGCGATGCTCAAAAAACATTCAAGTCAGATTTTTTCGACAATCCAGCGTGTGGACCATGAACATGGGAACGTTCTAAATAATTTGAGACGAAAGTATACTTTAAAAATCAGAAAGATGATAATATGCTTTGAGAAACGAGAAAACATTTACGACACTTGATCGCTAAAAGTGCTTTTTGATCTTTTTTGTGAAAATTTATGATTGTAATCATGGTGTGAGGCGATAGTGCCAACCACTAACTTCACACGCGCGCGGCTGAAAGTGAAACCGCTCTACGCACAGTCGAAAGAGCCACAATCAGTGAGTAGTGCTTGCAAAACACCGACGATTTAGAAAAAAAAGTAATATTTATTCGCATGACAGTATGTACAACACAGTTCAGTACAATGAGAATAAGAATAATGATAATGAAAACGATAATAAAAAATAATACCTTGATGACCAAGTAATACGTTAAATGATGGAATTTGCGAAACATTTCGACGAGATATGAAGCCTCAGCTGCAGGTAATGGTTTGTATCGTCGATGGTATGTGGGATGAACTTGACTAGCACCCTCAGTGATTTGGTGAATTAATTGTGGGCAATTAGAATAATTCCCGGCGGTTGGATACTGGCATGACATGCATATAGGAAAGGAAAGATGTATTATTAATGACTGTCTCAATGCACGGATGAGAAAACGAGTGATAATAATAGTAAAAACAGTAGAATAGTGGTAATAATAATGACGATAATAATAATAGTAATAATAGGTTTTATAAATAAATGATAAATAAACAGCAACAACAATAATAGTAGTAGTAATAGTAATGACTTTAATAACAATAATATTAATAATGATGATAATAGCATGTGAGAGCAGTTTGATGTATCAGAAGGGGTTAATGAATCGCATCGTTTCACTCATTTCATGCCGGATGTTGACATCTGGTTTTAGTTTCTCGATGAAGATGGCCTCCTTTATTTTCTTCTTTGTAAGTTTTGCTCATAGGCTAAAACTTCAATGCGCGCATTCATAATTTCCCTTTTGCGCTTTCCTCTCATATGTAACGACCATGGTTTTTCCCGGTCCACATGCTTCATACCTCACCGTTAGGTTTTTCACGGGTGAGTTTGATGTTGCTTGTCGCAGCGTTTAACAATGTGAAAGGCCTTTCTATATCTTCGTGACCAGTGGTGAGAATTATGATGTCATCGATATACCTTTTGTAAAGAATCACATTACAGTCAATGCACCGTCTCTCGATGGTATACATGTAAGCCTACCTGCAGCTGAGGCTTCATATCCTATCTGTAAGCCTGGCGTCAGCCTATCTTCCGTTGCCAAACTGCGTTTCTGTTCACAGAATGAACTGTTGAATTGGAACACATCATAACCGAGACAGGCTGTCAGCAATAACTCCAGGTCAATAACCGTGAAGCCGAACAGATCCACAGTGGAGCCATGTTCTTTCAACAGCAATAACAAACTTTGTGTTGCACCCTCATTGTCAATATTCGTGTACAGTGATTTCACGTCGAAACTTTCTATATTTCTGAATTCAGCCAGTTTTGCCTTGTGCAAACCGTTCAGTAGTTCATTATTATTACGTAAACACAGTTCAGTACAAAAAATTACTGTGTGGCGAACATACTGTTCCAACTATTGCTGGGGAGAAAGAAAGCACTGAAAAAGAAGGCAGGAGAGAATAACAACTGAAATACATTAGCACATATTGGCAGCGACATTGTATCAGTGAATAGGACTATAATACCGTATTTGTAATGGGTCTACGACAATTTCGTCCGCGGCAAGGGACACTCTGCCAATTTGCGAGTGCCTCATTGTTGAGTAGCATGCGCGTGCCTCATCATTTTTGTCGCGAACTTATTTGTCGGTCACCCTTTGTAACATACATGACAGAACATAACATATTCTCAAATTCTAGAAGTTATCTGTACTGCCAGAACAAAGAACAAAGTGAATGAAATCCATCAACACTTTGCTTATCAGGATTTTATCGGAGACATAAATCCGATTTCATGAGGTGGAATGGATCGTAGTCAGCATTTAAATATATGAAGCGATTTAGAGGAGGCAATATTTTGGGGCGGTCTGTGCTCTAACGACTCTGTGCGTGATGGAGAATTTTGCACTGTTTAGTTTGCAGTGCTTGACAGCGAGTTTAAAGGAATTATTACGGCGGATTGGTTCAGTGCTTGAAGAATATTCGAAAAATTCATTCATTGGGAGATCGGCCTGATGTTGAGTGATGTTGTAGGGCCTACAAAGATCGGCATGAAATCTTAGCAGTTTAAAACTTTCTAATCCTATTATTGTTGTAACTATGTTCGCCCACTTCTAGAATACGCCTCGTCCTTCAGGTCTCCCTGCGATCCACACAAGGACAAGCAGGACGTTAATATAATTGAAAACGTTCAGAGAAGATACACCAGTCTCATCTTCGAGAGACGTTGTGGTGATGTGTATGAATCCAAACATAGTTCCCCGAAGCAGACTGCTGAAGCAAGCTGTCCGTCACCGGTGTTAAAGATGAACTAGATGCGTTCTTTGCTCTTGGTAACTTCATTAGTCAAAACTCGACTTTAATTGAAGCCATCAAAGTCACCAACGTTGATATGTACAGGTGTTCTAATAATAGCCGCGAGATGAACATTCCAAACATGCTCTGAACAGGTGCGTCTAACAATCTCGCACGTGCATTAGGCAAAATGACACTAGGCAAACAATCGGTTAAGCAAAATGTCCATTAGGCAAACTGTCGCTGGGCAAAGCGTCTTTAGGCAGATAGTTCAGTCACAGATACTGGCGGATGGTTTCATGCCTGTAACAGTCATAATTTCTGTTGTTGGGTGATATAACAGGTACCTATCGCAAAATTTCTGCAGCATGAGACAGATAATTCCACACATATTCCTGTAAAATCTGTCAGTGCTTGGAATAGAGATGTTATTGCGTAACTATTCACTACCTGGATCTCAGTCACAAGAGAATATTTTGTTGATGATTGTATCCGTTTGTTCAGTAATCCGCATAAATGATGTCATATGCCTCTTTAAATATTCCATTTTACTCGTAAACAAGTTGATATGAATAAAATCTTGTGACAGTTAAGCCATAGCGAGAGATAATCCGATATATCGTTTATGGAATTGAATTGGTAACACTAATATTGACATTGATATCAGTGTTGAATATGACCAATATTGATATGTAATGATACAGAAGTCATACAAGAAATTGATAGAGACAAAGTAAAGAACGATAGAGAGAATTTAGGAGTAGCTCGCTACAAAACATCTGAAACAACGTGCACATTGTCATAGGCGTAACATCATTGGTCGCTATGTGGTGCTTCATTCTCTCAGTGGTTGCTCTTCACTCATTCGCAGGTAAAATTGTGTTTTACTTCTTGAAAATTCTGAAAATTGTCGTTTACTTGATTCCTTGTCATTAATGTGCGAAGTTCAACTGATGGTTATTATTGACAACTCAAGTACCGTTCTAAGAATCTCATCTCAGTGAAATACAGTCACTATGGAGATGTTCCAATGCCATATCTACAAGAATCTGAGGAAAAACTGTCCTTCATCATTTGCGGATTTCAGATCCTACAACACCAACCGCAGCGGTTACCACCGATCAAAGGGATACACAACCCATCGGTAACTTACCCATTCTCCACTTCAATGTTCCATTTTTACACTACGAATATTAAAAGCAGATGGCATTGGACGAAAAACTGAACATTAATAGGAGAAATTGGGGGATTTAATGGTTCATTTGAACAGCACTTTTCAAACGCTGTACTCAGAACAATCACCTTTGTGCACAAGACGAAATCTGGAGCATCCGCACGGCAATGTACTTTGAGTTCAAACAATTTAAAAATGAGTTAGGAAGCTGTTTGTCACGGAGCTGAGGCGAACTTCAATACCCCCATCCGATAGCTTTGACGTTATCAGATTGATTCAATAATACTGACATTTAGCGAAGTGAATTGCGCGCATATTTCATCTTATGTAATGTGACCCTTTCCCGTTAACTGTAAGATGATCACGATGAAAATTAAATGCATAAAAAGGTCACAAAAAAGCCTTTTGATGATAACGTTTTCTGGTAATTATCGAACTCTGACCTTCACTCGGATCCTTGTCATCAACTGATCATTGTTACAGTCAGCTTAGGTGCCGTTCTACGAATCACATCTGAGTCAGTGATAATCACTGGATGAAGATATGCTCCAATATTGAATGTATATGGTAGATGAGGGAATTTGTCACACGGATGTTATCATTATTTGGATGGTCAGTCATGTTTCCGAAGCACAATTGGCTTCATCTTCGATCGATTGTTAAGTAAAAATGAGTTCAGTCAGCGTGCGGTGGAATGCGCAGTGGAAACTTGATATAATATTTATTAGTCAGTTCTCAATGATAATTTGACGATAGCAGTAATTGGCCACTTGACGTATAATGTCTTCACACAATATTAATTCAAGGTGATTGACCATGACGATAATAATTGACCGTAACAATGAACAATGATGATTCACAATATTTCACGATAGCAATGAATATTACAATATCACAATACAATTGCTTCTTCATTTAACTATGATTGATGACGTGTAGCATACGTTCTTCAATATGTAACATGACCAGCGACTTATGACTGCGACTTACGATCATGATCTTCCGCTTCCTTCTCCTTAAGTACTTGCATCTCCCATCTGCCCGGAATTTATCGACCGTAGTTTCCCATAACATTTTGTTGTGGTTCAGCCATCGCTCCCGGGAATCTTTCGCCTGTAAGATCTGAATTAAAGATATTAAGTATTTTGTTTGGGTTATCTTCCAAATTCTTGAGATTTAGATTTTTATGTTTTGAGAGTGAGGTGGTCGACTTGGTAACAGTTATTTTGAGGTCCTTCAGCAACTGCGAGAGCGATATATGATAAATGTGTTTTGCTACTCGGATGTTACAAATCCCTTCATGCGCGTCTGTTCTGTCCTTAAGTTTATATGAAACGATACCATTTCATTCAGGACATAAACCTGAAGATCAGTAGCAGAATTTACGCTGATTAACAGGTCAACTCAATTTCAGAACTCGAACGCTGCCTCAGCCACTATCAAATATTATGTACTAGATGCTTCAGATCAACATATCTGAATATGATTTGTACCCCCGAGCACCGATGCCAACAGATCTTAAATAACTGTTTCAAAGAGAATTTCGGTGAATTTCTGAACCAGTAATTTGAGAATGCGTACCCATATTGTTCAACACAATGGCTGTCGAAACAGTCATTGGGGACTGCATTGAAAATTAGACAAAGTTTCTTCGCAAAATTACAATGTTCTGCTGCCGGATATTACAGTTTTACTAAAGATATTGCACAAACTGCATGACTCAAGGTCTCCAAAATTGCATGTGTGCAGCTATATCTTTCTGCATTTCAAAGGGTTTTGTGAGATGTACTTCGAAGAAACTTCATGTTACCAAATTTTTGTTAATGAAAATCATCAGGTGTTGCATCAGTTCTATTGTTCTCTAAATGTATCTGCTTGAATCGTGACAGGATGATTTGGGTTCCTCGTGGTCGATCTATATTCTTTCAAAAATGTTTTCTAGGATCAGCTGATCAATCGTAATAGTCCCTTTAACAACAACGATAATTCACAAACGATAATCCACATCACGGTAATCCACTAACCACATGGTATAAGGCGTGAACCACCAGCAACTGTAGTTGAAGGTTGAGAACACAACAATGTTTGCGAAGCTATCCTTCATCATTTGCTACTTTCAGATCCTACGACAACAATTGCAACAGCTGCGACTGATGGAAGGGATGCACAACTGACTGGTAATATTTCCATTCTGCATTTCAATGCTCCGGTTGTTACAATGCAACGAAGTCAAAACCCATTGGACGGAAATCTGAAAATTAAAAGGAGGAAGCGAAAGCGTTAATGATTCATTTGAATCGCATTTTTGAAAGGATGCCCTCAGAACAACCGACTGTGTGCACGACTTTGTACATTGTCACCGATCGAATGTCGTTGATTTTAAGGCATGGAGTGAGATCGTAAACAATGTTCCATTCACTTTTGCCGCTTTACGAGTTTTTGAATGGGAACTTGGCATCACCTACGTATAATCTGATATGGTGGAACTACAAACAATATTGCTTTGGGATGTTTTTCATGATCACTTTCAACTGTCCAGTTATTGTGTGCTAATGGATGTTTTTTCCGGTATCATAATATTATTTGGCTTGCAAAAATAAAACTTTGTTGATCATAAGCAACGCGCTGATCTCCTTGTTCCTTTCATGAAAGCTATA
>JAPYMA010000281.1:0-30683 GCA_035041965.1 Anisakis pegreffii | reverse complement strand
TCGTTGAATGTTTTCGTCGAATGCTTCATTCATTCATCGAATTTCAGTCATCTGTACATTTAGCGAGGCGATTTCGATGTTGAACCAATGAGCGATTTACATTACGGAATCGCACTTTTTGTTGGCCGGTTCAATAGGAAATTATTATTATTTCTTCAGTCTTGTTTTCTTGTGCTTTTTGTAAGATCCTATAGTAAAGTCTTATAAATTTTTAATGTACGGTTCACAGCAAGTTATTGAAAGTCAAAAATGTTTTATCAGTTAGTATCCTCGAATAGTTAAGAATGGTTTCTTGCAGCAGCCCCAGTTTCACCGCTAACACCTTCAACTCTCGCCTAGTATCGTCGAAGTCCTCTGTGAAAAGCACTGGTATAAGTGACATAGGAATTCAGAAACAAAGTGAGCGTCTATAACACGATCACTTCAAACAGTTTTAGATGGATTCTCATTCTTTTCGGACGTGTTGTATTCACTCTCATAGCTATTACATGTGAATACCGTTCTATTGATGAGTTTTTCTCATTCACTTCGTCTCATTTCACTTCACAGTTCGAATCAACTTCTCATTCTGTAGCCTTCACTATTTAATTGATACGTTGACGAGTGTTGACAGCCGAAATCAACAATACAGCAATCGAATATTATTGATCAACGACGTTCGTCAGTCAAATGATCAATTATAGAGTGTAGTTGATAGAATGAGAATTTGACTTTAATTGTTGAGTGAAATGAATGAGAAATTAGCGAAAGAGAACACTTTTGGTGAAAGAAGCTATGAGAGCGATTATAGCAGCAAAGAAAAGAATGAAAACCCTGTTAAAACAAATTAAAACCTTGTTAGGCCTGGACGAGCTAGAAGAATGAAGAGTGTTGCCATCAACTGACCGCATTTATATTTCCGGGTTAAAAAACACCATTACAATGGCGATCTATCATAACGTAACAACTGCACGAAATACTAATTTCTCGACCCCTCCATTACCCCTTCACATGTCCAAATTATCCAAAATGAGTAGAGAACCACGAGACTACCAAATTTATGCTTCCAATGGATTAGAGTCCCATTCGCACGTGAAAGTTTTCCTCAAAATCGAATGCTGTACCAATTGGTCATTGATGTTGCACTAACGATAAGCACTTTCTATTTGCTAGTCAATTTGCTGCATTGAGTACTTTAGCAGAACTTTCGTGTTAATATTTACTCCGAGATCCTTTTTCCTGGAACACATCGAGCAAGGTGTGAGGGCAGTCGCTAATTTGTTTGATTGATAGAAGCATTATGCGATTGAACATTTGATGAATATTGTGGATGTTTTAGTGTAGGATTAATATCGTTGTTAGTTCAGTGAAGGGAAAGGAGGCTCTAAAGCAAGGAAGAATATACTGATGTTGGATGGTTAGTGGTTGAGAACGGAGAAGCATCGCATACATCATCATAACGAGTTGTTATAGTGGTTGATTAAATAAATATTCCAACGTGCTAGTTTCATCGCTTCACCAACGCAGGTGAATGACGAACACACGAAGGGGATGGTCATAATTTTTTTTTTTCGATGTACGAGAAGATTCATTAGAGAGATTGGTTTGTGAATGGACGTGTACAGAGGCTCTAGAATATTTCATTTCATTCAGTGTTATACATTTCATTGAGCATGTGATATGCATGAGAAATGTTATGCTGCTGAAAATTGACTGCATTTGAGTGATTTTACGACAGTCTTTCAGCCACTGAATATCTCTGATGCTATTGCATTATGCTCTGTTGTATTTTTATTGTTACTGTTGATTATGATTAATAATTAAAATTAATAATTATTTTGACTAGTTGTTTTTCTTAATTAATCTAATAATTAATTTAAATAATTTAATAATTAATCTTAATTAATCAATAATTAATTTCTACTATGTATTGCATAGTCTTTGACATCCGTTCGAATCGCTTTTATTTATTTGGATTCGATCTACCGAAATTTATCAGAATAATATTATATATATATTTATATATTCATATATTTAGTATCTAATAAATGTGATAGAAAGGCATAATAATGTATACATATTTGATATAATGTGCGAGCATGAATTTATTGCTATTCATAAGCATTTGATTTACTAACAGGTGCTAAACAGAAGCCAATCAGGCAGCTACTGATAGTCGTGAGGCTGTCACGAAGTCTGCGATTGATTGAAGAAATATTCGAAATATAACGAACCCGATTAACAATGACGGCTGATCGTCAACAAAAACCCGAACTGAAAGCACCTCGTAAGTGATTTATAGAGCAAGTTTGTCTGCATTCTTTTATTTTATTTGCGCAATTTGCTGATTAATTTTGTGGGGAACTATTTTTAATGGAGTTTTTGCATTGAATGTATGACGATTCCTTGAATAGCATCGTTGTTTAGTATTTTTTCCCTTGCTGGAATGTTTTAATCGGTTCTTCAGTATACAATTATTGAGTCTCAATCGTGCTTAATTTCATTATTTTCATCATGCTACGCGCATTCCTTCCATATTAGTATGGGATGTGGTTTTGTATTTCCATATTTACGTGAATATTGCTATTATTTTCATTGGATTATGGCAAAATTTCATTAGTATTCAATTGATGTGAATGCATTTTTGTCGTTTATTCATTCGATAATTAATTCGATCATTTGCATTCTCCTCATTCTTACGACAAGATGATGCGATTTGACGTTGAGATGATGCAAGTTTATGTTGAGATGATGTAATTTCACGTTGAAATGATGCCATTCCGCGGCTGCTAATGCTCTGAATTTCTCAAAGTGTAAATCGCACGTTTTGTGAGTGGTTCAAAACAATTTTCGAACGAAAGCTTCTCTCAACAGCATCAATTCATTCGAAATGAAATGAATGAAATCCAAAATGAATGAATGAATGAATCCAAAATAGCTACACAAATAAGTCAATTCATTTAAACATCTTCCAGATAACAAACAAATCACTTGTCAAAAAAATCTTCAGAATTCTGAACTCAATCTTGAAAAATAAACAACTTCCAAGATTTGAGCAACAAGATCTGTATTGATAACTCAACACCAATAATTAATACTATTGAAATAACAATAATATTGATAGTAACAATAATAACGATCAATGAATCTCCTTTTCATCGCTTAATAAAAAAGACGTGCGATTTTTTTCATGTTCATCTGCTGATGCTGTCATTGAAACTTTGCATTCTTGGTAATTGTGTTGGAAATTCCAAACACTATATTATAACTAGATTGGAAACAAAATGCTGAATTCTGTTGTTTGCAATAAAAGCAAAAACGATTGTTTGCAGAAAGTAGGAAATAATTTTTGAATAGTGCGTTTTAGTGGAAATATTTGCATTTTAATGGGGAATTTAATGCGTTCGAATGTTGCGTAACGTTATTTAATTCGATTGAATTAAAGTTTATTGAATTAAACGTTAAAAGTTCATTTCAACTGATTCATCCCTAATGAACTTCCATTATTTTTAGTCCATTCCATTATCGTCTTTACAATTAATTTCATTTGTCGTATTTTTATTTTAATTTTTTGTTAGTTGCATTGATATTTCTTGACTTGTCATCACTATTTACAACGCCCTAATAATGATACGATTGAAAATAGTAGGGAAATTATCAGATGTAATGTTGGTGACAACAAAATGATATTAATGACCACAATTTCGAGAACGATGAGGAGAGTGACAGTGATAATATTGATAATGATAACAGAAATAATAGTGATTGTGAAAATGGTAACTTTTAGTAATCAGTATCGAATAGCATAATAATAGTAATGATTCTGATGAGGATAACAACAAAAGTACTGGTAATAGCAGCTCAAAGGTAGAGCCCCAATAGCCCCAATCGGTAATTGTTAGGTCACGGATTCAGTAACCGTTCGTGGAGGAGTGTTTAGCTCGAAACCGAGTGGTGTACTGATATCATTGATGTTACGAGTCTAAGCTAGGCTATGATTTGGCTTGTATCTAATCAATTGGTAATAGTGTTAATATTGAGAAATGTTGAATGAGATTACATCCACTGGAAATGTTACAGCATATCCATTTCATAGAATTCATTTCATTGTTGATATAGTCAACAGCCACGTGGGAAGGAAGATTTATGATGTGTTCGGTGTGTGATGCTGTTTGTTGTGAGATTACGAGCGATTTGTCTCTCTTTATGCGCGATTTGAACGTGTCTCTCAGATAGATCAGATCCTATTGACAGACTGAATCGTTCGCATTGCGAGAGTAACGAGTACAGGCTTGGATAAGACATCAGCTTTGTTGGGAAATGGAAGAGTGCAATTTAGCAACATATTCGTTTGAATTCAACGAATGAGCCTGAATACTTTTGATAATGTGATCAAATTATAGGGAACTACGTATGTAAAGTGGTGCAATAGTGAGATATTCGTCGGAATGTGATCTGTAATGAATGGCAAATTAAGATTAAAAATCATTTCATGTACATCGTTTTTGATGTATGATAACGATAGTATTGTTTTATACACCGAATTTAAATGAGTGAATTCATTAGAGTTATGAGATGTTGGGTATATTTACAATGCAGGTGGTTATACGTGATGAAGTTATTAAAAGGTCATTCGTCATTGTGTAATCAGTGAGAATAATTCTGTTTTGTGACGAAAGACTTCTGTCAGAACTGATAAGTGAATGTGATGGTGAGTGAAGGGGAGAGGATGGCGTGATTTTGGATGATTGTTTGAGGTATGAGGAACTGATAATTTAGATGCACGTTATGGTAAGTATCACTGGTACTGATAAGGGTAATTCTAGCAATGATAATAACAGTAATGATGATAGTAATTCAGTTGATTTTCTAGGAGTGAATGAAAATGTTCTTCGAGACAAATTCCATTGAATGTTTGAGAATTTGCCAATGCCACAAAGAATCTAGTATTTGTATGAGGAGATAACAAAATAAACATTTTTTGCATTGTCATTTGAGTTTAATTAGTATTCTGTTTCGAACTGTTTACCGATTGATCTTCACTGTTACTATTATATATGTCTAATGAGATCAGAGTACAAGTGGCAACTGAAGAGGCAATTGAGAAAATCAACACTATTGCTTAATTGTACCAGTTGTAATAGCAATATTTGATTTCGAATGTGTAAATATTATGTGAGATTGACAGGTTACAATCTGCTTATTATTATTGCTCGTTACAGTCTTAATCAGTGTCACAATAATTATCATCAAACAGCTTTGAAATGAATCTGAACTGATTATATTGGGGTGATAAGAAATAAAAATAATCATAATGAGCAATTTTTCATTGAAATGATATCGGATAAAAATAGATGCAAAGAATACATTGATTGAGTGAAATAAATTTGTAAAGTACGAAACTATAAATAAGTTGTTTCTGTACATTTCAATTTGATTCAATGCATTTTGTCACCGAAACTGTTTTCCTAAAAAATTCATTCCGTAAGAAAAATTTGTCGAAAATTCCAAAATGTGAATGGTTGAATGGAAAGTTGCTAATGAAATTCTGTTTCATCTATCCGTTAATATGAACATTTCTCGAAAACGAGAGAGTGAAAAGCGAGTTTTGTTTTCTCAATAAATTGCTCAAGAATCAATTATTGGGGTGGTTGGAATTCGGGGAATTCCCAGTTGTTTCTCATATTTTCAAATATGAGAAATTTTCACGAGTTCATCTGAAATCTTTCAAAGCAAAACGATTGGTTCTCAAATCTGAGCCTAATTGGTCATTTTCACGACTGACATTGGGACAATGCGGTGAAAGTGATCTCAAAAATTGGGTAAAATAATTTGGTGAAATGAAAAATTTAATCACTATAATATTCCGAATTGCAGCCCTTCTTGGCTCCACCCGTCTCAACCTAGCCATAGTGGGTTTCTTTGGTTGTGTGATGGTATATGCGTTGAGAAGCGATGTCAGCTTTGCGATCGTTTGTATGGTGAACGAAACGGCAGTGGAGAATCTAGCGAGAATGGCGAACATCTCAAAAAGTGGCCACAAACTCTCATCGAATTGTTATGTTACCACTAATTTGACAGAAATCAATGGAAATCAGCCGAAAGAAGTGATTAATTTTGCGAATTCTCTCTAAATTTTCAGTTATTTTTTTGAAAAGAATTCGAGATGCTAAAAACTGAGAATGTTGATTTTGAGATGGAGTTTTAAAGGGAAAAGGAAGAAGAACCTCTTTGAAATGATCATATTCAAGTTGGAATCCGTAGGTTTAGAATAGGATAGATTATCTAAATTGGTTTATCTGGATGAGTGTAAATGATCGCGTGACAATGAGAAATCTTGCGTTTAAAGTTATAATCGTAAATTTTTATCTCAAACATTGTGTTGTTTGATATCGGTAAAGCACTTGCTCGCTAGTGAAATTTCAAACAAACACACGAGTATTCAACGATAAATTTAATCAGCATTTGCTCACTTTCAGATAGAAGGTTCACTGATTTGGCCAAAAAGTGTGCAAGGTCAAGTGTTGTCAGCGTTCTTTTGGGGTTACTTTGGAAGTCAAATTTTGGGAGGTTATTTGGCGAGTAGAATCGGTGGGAAGATTGTGATTGCATTCACGGTGATTGCATCGTCGATTCTGACTTTGTTGAGTCCGTTGGCCGCATTTACCAATGTCTATTTATTCTTTGCGTTGAGGGTAGCGCTTGGCTTGGTACAGGTCTGTTGCATTCTGAATTGCTGGCTTTATGGTTATAACATTGATATTAACAGTATATATTATGATTTTTTAAAATTTATTGCAATAATAATAGTGTCGATAGTGATAGATAATCGTCACAGTGGGATTAGTGATAACAGTTTTTATCTAATGATAATAAAGTTAATGATAATGAATGATGGCTAATGATAACGACGGATGATAAAAATAATAATAATAATAAGCAATAAAGTGATTATTATGATTCATGGCTTTCGGAAGCAGTTTAACGTGCGATTGGTTCATTTCTCCCGTCCTCTTTTCTTGTGATAATTTTGAATTGGTGGAACAACAGTTTCAATTACAGGGTGCAATGTTCCCAGCATTCCATACAATGTGGTCGATGTGGGCACCCCCACTAGAACGAAGTCTCTTGACTGGTATCACTTATGCAGGTGGGTTGTGGACTGTCTCATGAATGATACGGTCAAAATGAACATTGACTCCATACTTTCGAAAATTCATGTGTTTTTTCGAGAACTCGTTCATAAACATAGTTTTCTGAGGTATATAATTGAGATAAACATATCAGGAAGCTGATAGATTCAAGAGGATAGCTTAAGTGAGATTAAGATGTGGATTAAGGTTGTGACAAAGATAATCCTTGAGACTGTGAAGCATTCTTCCGCTTCAATTTTTTGCATTCATCTGTAGAAAAACAAATACGAGCATATCGATTGTTTCAGAGAGAAATTGAATTCTTATTACTACAATGCTAACAATATTAATGAAAGTATTAATAATGATAGTAGTGATTATAACTGCAATGTTAATGAATTGATTTGTGAGTATCGAACGTAACTCTCAACGAAAAAAAGAATTTATTTTTGAGGTGGTCAAATCGGGAATACACTCGTAATGCCATTGTCGGGTATTTTGTGTAAGTATGGATTCGCTGGTGGATGGCCATCAATTTATTATGTTCTTGGTAGAATTTTTGTTTGTTGCTTAAGTGTTCTCTTGGATAGGATATCTTCATTTTTAACGAATCTGTTTAAGAGAGTTTCGAGTTTTGGAATTGGAACTCAAAACTTGTGTTGTTACAGGAATAATGGGCTTGATTTGGTCTCTGGTGTGGTGCTATTTTGTGGCCGATATACCGCAAAAAAGTCGACATATTAGTGAGGAAGAACGAGCTTATATCCAGCTGTCATTGGCTGATATTATGAGCGAGGGAGAGGATCAGAAGGTGACATGTCATTGAACTAACTAGTAAGAGAAATAGTATTACTGATGACAAGAGCAGTAAAGATAGAATATTGGAGATGATAATAACGCATTTAATAGAAGTGATCATAACTGTTGCTTGGTTATCTTTCAGAGGAAACCAGTCCCTTGGGTCGAAATAATGAAATCGGTCCCGGTGTGGGCCTGTTATTGCGGTCACTTTGCAGGCGATTGGGGCGCCTATATGATGATGACCAGTTTACCGCTGTTCATGAATGATATCTTGGGATTCGACTTGACTTCGGTCAGCATTTTATCATTATTGTTATTATATCTGCTATCTTTATTCATTACCAATTGATTGCTTCCTGTTATCAGTGTAATTATAATAAATATTTTCATTTCTGATAATATTTCTCAGTTTTTTATCGGATTGTCTTTTGTAAGTGTATTGATACGGTTAAACATATTACTTTGTATGTGATAGATTATACTCATTCGTAAATTTTATGATATTTGTGTTCCAGTTGGGTTTTCTGTCAGCCATCCCGTACATCGCCTATTTCGTATTCATAAATCTCGGTGGTCTGATTGCTGATAAAATTCGAGATGCTGGGCTTCTTTCGACGATTGCCGTTCGACGTTCGGCTATGATCATTGGTAAGGTTTGCAGTTTTGGTCATATGATAATAACGATAACATTAATGATAATAGCTGGTGATAACAGTAAAATTAATAATAATTCTACAAAAAATAATAATTAATGCTACTAAATAAGAACAGTAATAGTAATAAGGATAAAATTTTCAGCGTTAGGTGCACAAGCGTTGTTTTTGATCGCAAGCGGGTACTGCGGTTGTGGGCAAGAGGTTTTGGTGATCGTTTTTCTGACGTTGGGAATTGGCTTGTCGGGAATACAATACGCCGGCTTTGTGGTCAATTACCTGGATATTGCGCCGACATTCGCAGGTCCGATCCTGGGAATTGGGAACACGATTTCGTGTGTTGCGGGCATATTGTGTCCTTTGATGGTCGGTGCGATGACCCCGACGGTACGTTTTTGATTTTGATTATTTTGCGTATCTTTTATTTTCATTACTATTGTTTTAATTAGTGGTGTTTATTATTTTTAATAGTAGTATTGTTATTATTGCTCCTAAAATTAATTTCAGGGCTCCAAAGAAGAATGGCAATTGGTATTTTGGGTAACAGGCGCCATTTTGTTGTGTGGTGCGGGAATATTTTCGGTGTTCGCCAGTGATCAAGTGCAGCCGTGGGCACTGGCTGGTGGTTCGAGTAGCAGGGAGATGGTGAGCCTGAAACTGAGTAAATCTGATAAAATACCGTTAACGGATAGTAATGGAACGCCAAGTGCTTGAATGAAGATTTATTTCAAATGAAATATCATTGAAAAATCAATCGCCTTCATAGGGATATTTTTCTAAGAAATAATTTATAATGTCACTGCGAAGTTTTTGTTTATTTCGAATGATACGACGAATTTCTGGTTTTGAGACTTCGGAAAATAATCTGTTATCTGAATTTTTTTCGTTTATTGTTTCTATTTTTTCTAACGCTGTCCTTGTTCAGTTGGAATTACACTGTGAGAATCCAAATTGTGGATTTGTAACGTGAATGACTGACTCATAGAGAACTTTTTTGGATTGCAAATTTCGGATTTCATGCAAGTTTTCAAAAAAACTTTAAAATTTTTGAAATTCTAACAGAAGTTCAACTGTTCAAAAGCAATCTGAAGCATTTCTCAGTGGGTTTCTTTTTGAGTTTGGAAAATTTCTTTGGTTTTATGCGTTTTAATGCCGTCTATTCCTCTGACTGATGTTGCTTGTTAACGGTAAATGTACTGTGATGTGATCTCTAGTGAAAAAAAAGTTTATATAACCGAACGAATCTGAAATATTGTTGTTTTCACGATTGTCTTCCTTATGATGGTTACCATCAATATCACTATCATTATCATGTTCATTATCATCACCTTTCAAACTTATCAATCTTTTACGAAAAATTCAATTTGCATTGATATTCCCCAATTTCTAATTTAGTTCTTTGCTTTTATCATTTCGTTTCATTCATCATTATTATTGTTATTGTTGAGTTTAAAAAGTTTATATTGTCTAACAATAAATATTAACTTTGCGATTTATTACAATTATATCTTCGTAAATGAAATTGCATCTGGAACATTGTTTTTGTCAACGCTGAATTTGAACTTGTTTGTGTATTCGTTCACATATTTTAAGTCGTTTATATTGACTGTTCAACGACAAGACAGACGAAAAAGGTACATCAAGTTGAGGTATGTACCTTTAGATAGTTGGATGCTGATGCTTCTGAGTGATTTATTTGAAGGGATTGAACTTAATATAAGCTTTAAACAAATCACTTATTGTATCAACATCAAATTGTTCAAAGTGAAATTGATATAAATGTAACCTAACGTGTTATCTTCACTCGCTATGTTCTCATATGAAGACAATCGCTATCATTCGGTTGAAATTTCTAATAAGGATTTCTAAATGCATTGAATCATTTCTTAATTATTCTTTGTTCTGTTCAAATTTTTTGATCAATTGAAAGATTGTTTGTTGTCTTATACATTTAATTTCTTATGCTAATTGGTACATTGTCCGTATTGTTATTATTGTTTTTGTTATCGAGATTATCAATATTGTTATTGTTATTATTATTGTTGCTGCTGCTATTTTTATCAGTTCTGTTAAATTATTATTGTTATTATTCATCCAAATGATTGATTGCTGACTCATTCATTATGATTACAGTTTGTTTAATATTTATTAATTAATTTGTTAATGAAATCGAAATAAATTATGAATCAGAATCGACTGAAATTATCTTCAGATGATCACTTTTCATTATGAAGTCAGCCAATTAACACTGTTGGTGACATACGATAAATTGTTTTGAAAAAGCAATCTGATGATAATATTTGTCCATTTCACCATTGCCTGAAATGAGATACCAAAAAACAAAAAGAATATAAATGATTTATGAGAATGCTGCAAAAAATCAAAAGGACATTCCTCGACAGAAAAATAGGTTTCTGAACAACACTCTTTCATAACGATATTGATAATAAATTCATTAATAAGATTGATAATTAAAATAATATAATTATTTACGTAAAAATAATAATGAAAACGATTTGAATGCTGATGATAAAAACACGATGGTGTTTGGATTGTGTGCAATCAGAATGATGTTGTTGCAAGGGTTTGTTAGTTTAGCTTCCGATGAGATGATGCAATTTTACACGTGTCAGCTAACAGCGAAAGCGCAGCAATCGAGAATGTGTTATGTTTTTGATAGAACGATGCAAATTTGTCTTGTTTGATGGTTATGAGATAAAATGTTTCGTGTGTGAAAATATTGTGAACATATGATTTGAATATATTGCAAATGGTGCAGAAAATTGGATGTGTGATGCATTCAACCATTGCAAATAATGTGATTTTGAGCGGATATAAAACGATGGAATGTATATCTCAACAAGAGTGAGGGATATTGCCATTAGAATAGTAAAATGTAAATGAACGAATTCTTTTTATTGCTGGTATGATGTGGAGGTCTTAGAGGTGGCATTCGATTTTTCCAGTTAGTAATGTTTCCATCTGCAATTGCTAATTCGAACAATTGCAAGGAATCATTAAATGCTTCTTTGAGAAGCCTCTGTATTACATAAATGCTTCTGCATTGCATAAGATGTGTGAACATTGTCTTTAAATAATTTTGTGCGTTGTAGCAAATCGTTTTGCGCACATCACTTACATGGGAACTTCAATTGCACTGCAAAGTGCGAGTTGAGTGAATTGAGCAGAGTGAAGATTCTCGAGAGAATTATAAATGAGAGCGATTCAGTGATACGTTCGAAGTGAATGAGAAAAGTGCAGTGACACTGTGCAGCGGTAGTGCAATGTGCAGAATGAGGACTGAGAGTAATGCGATATCATGCGAATTGGTCATGAAAATTGAAAAAATACAGTCAGCAACGAATAGAGTGCAGTCGAATAGCGTTCGTTGAAGGCAACAAACCAGAACGTATCCATGCATTACGTACTCACATACACGACTGTACTCTCGCACTGTATAGTCGATTTTTATGTTTAGTTTCCATGATGTCTCGACATTCTCATTGCTGAGCATTGCTTCACCGTTATATTGAACCAATTTTCTCATTCACTTCAGCCGTATCATTGATTCGCTCTCATTCATAATCCTCCAAAGAATTTACATTGTATTCTTTCCGCAGACTTCTAGTTCCAGTGAGATGACATCTACAATGCTAACGAATCGTGAGCAGCAGTCATATGGTCTTATAATTCCATACATGCCAAAATCAAGTCTATGCTTAAGGAAATTCATTAGTGCTTGCATGTTAAGGATTTATTTCTGTGTGTGTGTTATCAATGATAATTATTATCATCAATATTATATCAGCAGAAATCAGTTAGACATCAACTGAAATCACCCTGAAGCAATGCTTATGCATAATCTCAATAGTATCTTTGCAATATCAATTGTTTGTTGTTTTTTCTGCAAAATGGAAGTGCATCCCATTCATAGTTATATTTAACATTTGCTGAGCGATTGTCTTCCTTCCCAACGAGACGACCCACCGACCTATTCAATGCACACAAACACCGCTTTGCATCTCAAGAAGGAATGCTCAAAAACGTTCGTACAATTCTTCATTGCCATTTGGCGCTCTCTTAATGAACCAGCACGCCGTCTCATCAAATGACAACGGACGTCTCTTAATGATTGCATACGTCAAATCATAGTCAAATTAAATTGAGTTTGACAATTGAGTCGAAAGATTCTGATTAATCACTTGACTGATTTGGTTTTTTGTTTATTTTTATGGAATATTTAATTGTAACGTTTAGTTATTCGTAAATGGATGAGTGATTCTTGTATTGTATGTTTATTTAAGGAATAATTGTTGATGTTTTTTGAGGAAACGAGATAGTTTATTTGTGATAGCTTTATTTTGGTTATTTGTGAATGTTTTATATTATTTATTTGTGATAGTTTTATTTTATTTATTTGTTGTAGTTTTATTAGAGCGTGTCTAGATTTGAATTGGAAAGGTTTCATTTCATTGTGATTAAAACGTTTGATTTTACACGCCATGTTCACTTGGTTTCTTTGTTAACTGGACCACATCATTAAAGAGATCTCTGGTCTAATTCAGGTCAGGAAAGGAGAAAATGTCATCAAGGAAAAAGAACCGTAGCCCAGAGCCAGCGTTTTCGTTGTCTCTAAACGATCAAGTGTTGAGCGGTAAAAGATGGTTTGAACAGGTCTGCTTTGATCTGATTTTTGACGTGTTGATTTTATTCATTTCAAGGAGAAATCTGAATTTTTAAAGTGAGTCAGCGGGAGAAGTCTTTTAAAATTCGCATTGGAAGCAAAATTTGATAATTTTCAGTGAAATTCTACTGAAATTTCAGAATTTGATTGAAAATTTGCAAGTTTTCAGTGCAGAATTTTTTCAATTTTTTGAACTTATTCAGGAAGCTGAAGCATCCGCGAATCAGTTGAGAACACCAACGAGACGCATGTCGATATTTGATGTTTTTCGTTTGCGACGTCAAGAGTTGAGTAGTGCTTCGGTCAGTTTTTGTGGTTTTTATTGCTCTTTTTTATACAGTTGTTAGGTTCGCTCAACACGATAATAATATGAATTGATGTATTTTGATAATTTATAATTTTATATGATAATTTGTAATTCATAATTTATAATATATTTGTGACTTATATAATAATATGATAATTTATACAATAATTCAAATAATAATATGAGAAATGAATGATAAGAAGAATGTGAAAAAGAGCGCAGTTTTAGAGAAGCGAAAAACGTGGCATCGGAAAGGAGAGCGGCAGCTCGAAACGTCGCAGTGATTTCTTGAAACGTTCGATGACGAGTATTGTGGGTGTTGGAGAGGACGATCCGCATAGTGCAGATGTTCCGGATCAAGATGGCGATCTGTTCCGTACACCGAATCCAGCTCCAGACCGCCTTCATCCACGCATTCCAGCCAAGAAGGCGAAACGTTTATTGGGTATCGAAACACCACCGAGCCAAACGTTCGTGCCTTTAAAATATTTTCGATAATTCAAATTCTCGAAAGAATTTTGCAGCCACTCTTTTTTGCAGATTTTGTTTGACTTTTTTTGAGACATTCATTTGTTAATGTTCAAATGATTTGTTTGAATGCCTACGGGGTTTATCAGAAATAGTTGATGAGACATTCATTTTGAGCGATCTCAAATTGTACGTTATTACGTTATTTTCTAAGTGTAAGTTATAATATATGTATATTCAGATATCTTTGAATTTGTATTCAAGTTATAAGAATTGCAACTATTTTTTATAATTTTTCCTTCATCCTCGTAATATAACTTCACTGTTATTCTGGAAAGGTCATCATGGTTAAAATTATTCTAATGAAGAAGAGTTTCATAGCAAAACTGCTTTCCAGATGCGAACAGAGACTTCGACCTCGTGCGAGTTGTAGTGGGATCGAGACGTTATCAGCGAGACGAGATTTCGCTGAAAGTTTGGGTAGTGCAGATCAGAGCATGTCAACGAATACTATCGAAATAGCCCCATTGGCTAACTGCAACGAGTTGAATGAGGTTGCTGCTTTGTTATCGATATAATTGGGCTTGATATGAGTCAGTAGTGATATTCATATTTAGGTATTTGATAACTTGTATGAAGGAAGTCATACCTAAACAACACGTAATTTTTCAGAAATACAATGAATCAGTGCAACAAATCCCAACAAGATCCCTACCGACCCCACCTTTTCAATCGCCAAATCAGGACGACTCAGAATCCGGCTCGTCTTTCATCACTGCCATTGGTACACCGGCCTTTACGAGATCAGAGGTAAATTTCGCAGCCTTTGAATGAATTCTTAGAAATGTTTCATCAATGAAGTTTATTTTCGATTTATCAATTGTTTAATAATTCGAAATTTTTAATAATATATTCGATATTATTTAAGAATGAATCGAGCTGTCGTATTGGAGGCTTTCGTTCAATTTTACGGTCTGCTGGCTCGTTTAACCAACATGAGAATTTTTTGGAACTGAGCGCAGATCAAATGCAGTCGCCCGCCGCAACGAATAAAAACGGTAGTGGAATTAACAAATCATTTTTAGATTTTAATTTGTCCTCCTCCTTACCCTTTTTTCAATATGTTGAATGATTGCGGTTGGTATTGATTTGATTATCTCATAATCAGTTAATAAAGGCCGCAATTCATACGAAAGCGTCGATCGAATCAGAATCAACGGAAATTAGAATGTATTTGAGGAGAATTTAGTGCACGAACATTTCAGAGAGTTTATTTCATTTTCATCGTTTGATTCAGAATTTGAAAGTGAATGTTGCTTAATGATTGGCTTAAATTCAGACGGAGAATCGCCGCGTAAGTCGTTGGGTGGACGGGCATTGGGATCGAAGAAACGAGTGGTTGACCGAGAGCGACGTCAGTCTCGAATCACGAAAGTGGCGAGTGTGATTATGAAGGGATTCGGAAACGGATCACGCGCTGCAAAACTAACGCCAACACGTCAATCGAAACGTTTATCTGCTCAGTTCGAACTGAAACAACAACAGCAACATTGCATTAGTACTGGTTAGTATGTAGCATTATTTGGAATTGGAAGATTTGTGGTGTGTATGGATAACTTCATTGAGTTTATTAGTTTATTAACTGTGATCTAAAAGTTTTGGTAAATTATTTCAATGGTCACTCGAACATTTGATAAGTAATTCGAACACGTCATTGAATTCTTTCTGAATCTGTTTGAGGCAATTTTCAATTTCCCATAGCTTATCATTGCTATTTTCTGGATTTTTTATCAGTTACTTATAGGTTTTAAATTTTTTTCAGAAAGTTTAGTATTTGAGATGATTCAATGTCTTTATTATATTATACGTATGTACTTACTATTAGTTTATTTACTGATGAGTGACTCAGTAATTTTGAAGGTAAAGCGGAGTGTGTGGAGAAACGAACAGTTCTAGAGGAACAGCATTTACAAAGGACGAATGGTTAGATTGAATTTTTTTGTTTAGTGCATAAATTTTTAATAAGTTGAGAAAATCTTAATGTGGCTTTTTGTGTACATTCAGTTATGATGTGTTCTTTTTGGTGAGTATATGAAAGTTTTAATAGTTTGACTCAGTGAAATGTAGCGTTTTCAGATCGCGTGAATGAATTCAAGCGAGTGGTGAACATTCTGAACGAGGATTTAGATTTCGAGAGCGCTCAAGAAGCGATGTATGATGCTATCGCATGTGATATCAGCATGACGGGAAAGCCATGTAAGTGGAAAAAATTCTTTGGTTTGGGTATATTTCCAAAAAGATTGTTGTTCGTTTTTTCCTGCCGGGTGACACGTGGAGCTGTTATCGCAGAGCAATTACTGAACTGTAATACTTGTTGTTATTTTGTCGGAAATCTTTTGAGTGTTGTGACGGGTTCTTTGCTTCCATTACAGTAAGGAGGCTGAAGCTTATGTTTGTTAATTTTAAGTATCTCGCTGGTGTGAATTTGTTCTGGAGCATATGAGTGCAGAAATGCATGAGGAAATAAACGTGGCGTTAAGACATATGAAAAAATTCTTCATTTTGAACAGTGACGAGAACTTTAAAGCGTGTAAATGTGAGTTATTTCCCTTTTTCGTTTGATTTGTAATGTAAGATTGTTTCTTTTTCTTTTTTCGTAAAAATTGTGTATGTAAATTGTTCAGTATGAATTTCGAATGATTTGTTGTTGTTGTTGTTCATTGTCAAGTATCATCTTTAAGGAACAATTTCAGATTTATTATTTGTGGTGGTTGATGATCATTTGAATAATAACGACGTAAAAACATGGCAAGAAATGCGATTTGCGTATTGTAATTTGATAAGTGAGGCGTTGAAACATAAACACATTGATAAGTTGGTGCGTAGAAAATTTGCAAATTGTCAATTTTTTTCGATTCATTCTATTTGCCTATTTGTTTGATATTTGAAGAATTTGATATTCATCATCGATATTTGGATTATTTTCCTTCAATGTGTTATGAAGTGATGACATCTGAGTCTTTTATTTCTGTTGCATTTTTGAAGAGAGTTTTAAAACTTTTCAGCTTCTGCCATACCTGTTCACCGCAGATCAGAGGTTAACACAAAGTGAAATAGCGCATACGGCTCTGACATCTGTGTTTTTCATATTTCTACAGAGTGGTTTCTCTGAGGTTTGTTATATTTCATTGAAACTGTGTATTTGGTTGATTCTAACTGGGCAACTTATTCATTTGATGAGTGTAGAGGAAGTGAGCGATTATAAGTAATGTTTTTGTTTGTTTGTTAAACATGATTCAGAACCCGGTGGAGATCCATCGAAACTGAGATGTTTTCTGAGATCTGATCAGGTTGAGAAGAAATTGAGGCGAGGATTAGTTTTGGGTTGTTTATTTTCGATGAATAATTTCTAACGTTTCAGATCAAACAAATACATATCGGAGGTGTGTGTAGCAATGAATCATATCATATGTACTATGCGAATGAGTTGGAAACGATCGTAAGGAATATGCTGCATGCTGATGATGAGAATTGTAATCCGGTGGTAGTGAACACTTAGTGAGTGGTGCGGATATGGAATTGATGCGTGGAACGGAGAGAGAGCAACTGCCTTATTGCATTATTGCTTTTCAAGAAGTTTTTCAAGTTCATGTTTTAACAGTTTCCATTTTTTAAAATTTCATTTTCTTTCGAGATTTTGCGAATTTGTCATATTTGATGTGTTTGTGGATTTGCATCGTCGTTTGCATTTTTGAATTCATTTCGTGGATTTGTAAAATTTCGTCTGGATTTTTTCATACATCTGCGCGATTTGAAATTTTTCGATGTCTTTTTCGGATTCGTGCTCATTTTGTGGGAGATCTCAGCAGTATTTGTTAATGGTTGGTTTCAGTTGAGTGGTCTCATTGCATCTTATAGCGCAAGTAATTTTTATGCATCGTTTTTGAGTGAATGTCTTCAAAACGTCATTGTAAGAACATAAGCGTATTGACAGTTGCAGTCATGTATAATTGTACTGTACTGTTGTAATATGTCGCATTGTTGTTTGCTTGCTACTTGGAATATACCCTTATGTTCCTTAGAATGTACTCTTAAAATATTTGCAATGTCGTGTTTTTATTTGCTTTCGTTTGATTTTTTCATTGCTTCATCATTGTGGTTATTATTATTATTTATTAATGGTGTCTTGTGAAATCGTTAATCCTCTCTCTCTCTTGTATGATTAATGTATTCAGTAATGCTATCTGCATTCGTTGTCATTTCATGAAATTTTTTAGAATTCAACAATCAAATTTTCGTTATTTTTGAGACAATGAATATTGTCATTTTATTTGGTTCTGTCCATATTTTCCTAACTTTATTATATTGATATTATTATCATTTCACTGCCATCTGATTTGATATCGTTTTATACCTCATTGACTTTATATTTGTACTTATGATAATAGTAACGATCATATCCTATTATTATTAGTTTTTAATATGTGTTATATTTTAGTAATGTTATATTAATATTATAATAATATTAGATCAGATAGTAATGTTTGAATTGATATTAATAGTTAAAAATGGGTTTAGTGTGAACTACATTCGTAGGATTGATTTGATTTTGTTAGGTATGGTTGAATTTATGATGTTAGATTATAGTGATGGTTTGATTGGTTGAAATTTTTTGTTATGTAAATAAATGAATGAAATTGAATTCGCATTGTGAATAGTGCAACAATAAAATTACGATTGTTTCACCGTTGTGTTTGTGCATTCACAAAGAGTTAAAACATTGAAGGGTTATCCGATATCCTATCCGATTAGTACTTTTTCCATAGTTTTGCTATCATTTGTTGCGGGGCTCTTTGTAATCTCTTGGGAAATTTTTGAATTTACATTTTGGAGATTCCAAACGAATGCCCTTGATGCTCATAATCAGATTTGTTGAAGGATTTTAATGTGTTTACTGGAATGTCATTTGTTTTGATTAATTTCTTCGTATTTGAAAAAAATGCGGAGATCTTCCAAGCGATCAGTTGCTTTCATGGTGGAAATGTGGTTGTTTTGGTTGTATTTGCTATCGTTTGAAGTTGTTACCACTTAATGACTTACTTGGTGAAAGGGAAGAAGCAAACGGGAATAGTAATGTTGTTACCATTTATTAGCCACTGGTTGTTATCCTTTTATTCATATGGAATGTTTTTCGATCGTAACAATTGGGGAATACTCGCTTGGTTCAGTTGTCACTATGGTTGACTTTATCTTGCCACTGTTAACTTGTTAATAGTATTATTTTTATTCCTTTAGGTAGCTGATAACAATAAAGATAATAATAATGATAAACTCACTGATTTCTCAATTCGCTTCAATTGAGTTGAGAACAATCGCCTTTTAAACAATCGCCTTATTGTTATTGTTGGTTTGCAATTGAGCGGATTTCTTTCGCTGTTTGTTTGGTTTTGATTCCTTATTGTAGTATTTGAAGTGAAGTGGAATTATTGCGTAATTAGAGATCGAATGTGAGGTTGTCATGGCGAAAATGTTTCATTTCATCGTTGAGAAATGATTATTTTATGCAAGTAGTCGCATTTTATGGATAACCACAATTACAGCGCAGCGCGATAATGTCCGAGCAAGAGCCTGGTCATGGTGGTGATGTGAATCCATCGAAGAGAGATTGGGTGCATTTTGATGAGCAGTCAGAACAAGGCGAGGAAAAGAATGAAGAAAATCGCGAAAGTACCACAAATCAGGTGGATCAAACCACTCCTCCTCCTCAAATAACACCACAGTCGATTGTTATAGGTAAGCAGTATAAGGGTTTTTGTAAGATTCTTTTTTGCCTTTTTTAAAATTCTTTGCATGTCATATGACAGTAGTTTCGATGGGAATGCTGAATTGGAATGAATGTTTTGAATGTTTTTCAGATGCGTCAAAACTTCTTGAAAGTAGTGGGTATGCGATGAGGAGTGGAGCAAAGGCTAATGGAGGCACACCACCAACTGATCCCGAATCACCGACGGTTGCGGTAGCCAAAGAAGACGAACCATTCAGTACGTATCGTATCTTATCGTGCTCAGTATTTGTGTTCATTCGTCTCGTCAAAAAATTTTTTGTTTTGAGAAAAATCTTTGGCTTTTTTCTTGAAGGAAAGTTCGTTCAGTTGGAAAATGTCACGTATTGGCGAGGAAAAAAGTGATTTTTTCTTTTGGAATGTAAGATGTGAGATTAAATTTGGTAGGATTGAATAGTTTATGAAAGAAGACAAATTCAGTGTTTCGATAAATGATTATTCTTTGATGAAGAGGGTTATTTATGGGTAATTTTTCAAAATTGCATCTTTTAAGGAAATGGTAAAATCATATGTGCAGTCTATCCAGAAAATACGACAATGGCATGGGTGGTACCGGCGAGATATAACCCGTACAGTATGCCGAGATCACTGGCCGACGACAGGCTTAAGGTAACTTGGGCAGGCGATTTTTGTGATTTGACAATGAGTGAATTTTTTTCGAAATAATTTTCAAGATCTGAAGCGAAATTGTTCAGTAGTAAATTGATTTTGTTTTGCACTTGATAGTAGCGCTGATCGATTCCGAGGAATTATTTGTTAGTTGTCATCGCTGTTGTAGAATTTTAGAGTTTTTCAAACCGATTTCTGAAAGTGACTCATTGTTTGATTGCAAAAAAAAGAATTGTTTTTCAGTTACCGTCGGAAGATTACGTGACAGCGATGGAAATGATCACAAATGATTATCGATTCAGGTGCGACGATTTTTTTTTTCAAATTTTAATATTCATTTTCGATTTGGGAGAATGGGATTTTTGTGCCTCATTTTTGCAATATCCTACCATTTGATTAGCGCAAAATAGAAAGTTTTTTGTTATTCATGAGAAATCGCGAGAAAATATGCAAAATGTACGGAATTATTTGCAGATGTTATTGTATCTTCTACAGTCGATTGATGGCATTTTGGATATCAATTTCTGTGTTGGTGTTGCTTTTGGTGTTGTTGAGTCAACCGAACGGCGGTCTAGGAGTGTTGATTTTCTCGTTTGTTTGGATCATTCTTCTGCTGTTGGGAATATTTTGCGTTCTTATCATCCGAAAGCATGTTCGTTCTTTTCGTTTTTTTTCAAACTTTTTTTGTGATGAATTTTAAAAATGTCAAGAATTTAAAGTGTAATGATGAAAACGTGATGTAAATTTTGAGATGTTAATTGGCTTACGTCATTGTGTTCAAGCAGCGAATAAACTGTTGATCAAAAGCGATATGCTGGCTGGAGTGGAGGATCGTGGACTGTTATCATGCCACAAAATTGTGGTGAGCATTTATCTTTGTCAATGATTTTTGATTTTCTGAAATCGTTCTGATTCTGTTTCGAAACGTGATTGTTATTGTTATTATTATTGTTATTATTGTTATCATTATTGTAATCCTAATGATAACTGGAAAGGCTGTTGGAAGTTCAGGTGATATTTATGTATTTTCGAACGGCGCAATGCAAACAAGACATAGAGCGTTTGATAAGACAAGAGAATCTGATAGCGCAGCCACATCCGATTGAGATGAACGCCCGCGAGGTGAACGATTTTGCAATAAGACTGATCTTGAAGTACAGTCAAAATTTTGTGAAAGAAACCTCAAAGGTACGCTGAATTTTTGCAATTCTTTATTCTTCTCTTAAAATTAATCTTCTCACTATGTTTCAGAATTTTTTTGAAATATGCTGCTGAAAAAGATTTTTTTGCGACGATTTTTCATTCTGAATTCGTTTTTTTTTGACATTTTCCTTTTTTGATTTGTTCATTGTTTTGTGTATATTGAAATATTTGATTTCTGATTTTTTTGGTTACACTGCCATAAAATTCGTTGATTTGATTGATATTTGATGCAATAAATCCATCGATCTATTCCAGAAGCGTTTGCTATTCCCAACAAGACCAGTTGAGGGAGTCTCTGAATTCACACCGAAGCACTGCACGAATTCGTATTGTATTTGTCAATACGTTGAAAAGGTGCGATTTCATTCAAACAATTTGACTTCTTAAAATCAGTAATTTAAAGAGTACTGAAATGATAGCAGTGATTGTGCATTGGTAAGTGATAATAATAGTACTGATCAGATAAGAGTTATAATGGTGGTGATTTGATAGTATTTGACAATAAGATGTTCCAGAGACACTTCAAGCGTACTCCGCGTGAATGGTACGAGCGTTTATTCTGGTAGAAGAAGAGTAGGGAAGGTTTGACGGTGAATCGATCGCCTCACATACGAATCATATCAGTTTTTTTTTGTCCTCGCTGAAATAATTTAACAATTTGCTGATTATATGTTATTATTACAATCTTCTTATACCTACTTGCAACACAATAATTTTACTCATTTGCGTTTTCAGTTTGTAATTTCGAAGTTTTATCATCGAATTGAACGTTTCATTTTGATTGTACCATTTTCAAGTTTGTGCAAAAATTATTTTTAGTTCTGTCATTTTGTATTTTTTGTGATTTTATTGGATTTATTGTGAGAAATTGTGTGGCGATTATTATTATGTTATTGGTTATTTGGCATAATTTATAGAGCTGGAACTGTGATGTTTTTATCACTTGATAAATTGATATTATTCACTTATCGTTACGTGATTATTATAATATTGTGGTGTTGTGATTTTATTTTCGTGATAATTATTATCATTATTGTTGTCACTTATCAGATTTACCTATTAATTAATTCGTTTGGTTTAGCATTATTACAACAACTATTGCGAGATTATTACTATTGTTATCATTTTCATTGTTATTACTATTGTACTGATGTTGTCATTATTTTTGAAATGGGTGCTTTTTCAAAATTTGATTCACAATGTGCCGTATTGTGTTGAATGTATTTATAAGTGATCAGATTATTTTTTTATTCGTTCGTTGACATATTTATTTGTTTGTCATTCACTTCTTGGGGTTGTGAGCAGTTCGTTCAATGGTGAATTGAGATGATTTTTGATTTGGCATCATGTGATATTATTATATTATTTTTGTGATTACTATTGCAATATTGTTACTATCATTATTGTTATATTATCTGGATTGTTATTGCTATTGGTACTCTGGATTATTATTGTTATATTACTGTTATTAATATTGCTGTTGATATTCTGCTTATTAGCATCGATATTGAAACAATTATTATTTTCATTATTATTGCGAGCACTAGTAATATTGTTATGAGTCGTGATTTAATCACTGTCGTTAATGATATTAATATCATCATTACCATTGATGTTATCCTTATCGTTGTAATTATTATTGTTTTTGTTGCTGACGATATTATGTTTATCAGTCAGTTGTTTCGTTTTTCGATGGATGCTTCATTTCGAATTCTCATATTCACACTTGGATGTTTTGAATTAACTGTTAGTTTTTATGGTTGTGGTGAATAGACTCTTCTATCATTGTATCGCATATTTGAGAAACGAATTAATTCCCTCAAATAAAACAATCATTTTCGGAACTTTGTTGATCTATTCCGCAAAGAATATGAATCTTACAATGAGCAATGAAAAAAAAACAACCGTAATGAATAAAACTCTGAACTGCCATAGATTACGAGATGCAACAAATGCAAAGAAAAATTTTAAGCTTCCAATTCCACTTCTATGATCGGTTCTTGTGCAAGGATTTTGAGAATTTCATGAAACAAAAAGAACGAAAGCCACACTGTCAAGCGCTTCGTTCATTAACATCGTAAGAATGGCGTTGCTCACATCGAACAAGTATTACACCGGTTGCAAATACAGTCGTGAGCAATTGGAGAAGTGGAAATTGAAAGGAGATATCGACATCGTCGAATACAATAATTGCAAAGAACAAAACTCTAACCATCTGAATTCGATGAAAAATTGTTCACCGTAAATTTGACATCAAATTCAAGTAAGAATTACCGAACAGTTAAATTTCTATAAAAAATTAAATGCAAACATATTTTCACGAATGGACCATTCGATCCCATTAACGACCACAAGTTTCGAATTGATAATCCCACAAAGTGAATATGAACAAAATACGAAAATCGTTAAGAAAATGAATTCAATGGTATCGGTAACACCACTCGGTTTCGATCAAAACTTTCCCCCGCAGGCACGGCTATTTTCACAGAGACAGAGCTATTTTATTGAAGCTACCTCAACTAGAGCATTGCCGCCCATTCAAACACATTGTGTCACTGAAAATCAATTTATCCTTTATCATATCAGTATGGAGTTGCCATATTAGAGGCTACCGTACTCTCCAGCTTTCCCAGTAACACGTGAACTTTCTTGCACCATTCGATCGAACGGAATCTTCAGATTGTGAATAACATACACTTTGCTAAGAAATTCTATCCACCTGAGGAGATATAGCGATTGTCTAAATGCTATATCAATTTAATGGCGGTTACCACGCTCAAGCACACCGTACTCTCAAGTCTGCACAGTGATACATGAATTTCTTTAAACAATCCGATCCAACGGAACCTCTCCATTCAGAAAAACATAATTTTGTTCAGCAAAATCCCTTTAATTGAGGAGATATAGACATTTCATTAATGTTAAACATTTTCCACATTCAAACCCACCGTACTCTCAAGTTTGCTCAGTACAAATTGATCACTATAGAGCAATCAATACGTTCATATTAGCAATAGGTGGATTGCGATCTTCGAGCTAACCGTCTTCTCAGGTTTGCCCGGAAACATGCGAATTTCTTTTCACCGTTCGATCCAGCAGAACCTCTAGATTCAGAATACTAAAAACTTCGCTGAGCAATTTGGCTTAGTTGAGGAGATATAAGCATTTTATTAAGACCTTCTCGGGTGCCACCTTCAAGGCTACCGTAAGCTCAAGTTTGCCCACTAACATGTGAATTTTTTTGCATCATTGGATCCAGCTGGATCTCGTCATTCAGAAAAATATATATCTTGTCGAGCGATTTTGTTATCCTGAGCAGATATAGCCATTTTCTGGAGATCGTCTCAATTCAACAGCGCAGTCGCGCTGCTCATTAATACAAATTGATCACTATAGAGCAATCAATACGTTCATATTAGCAATAGGTGGATTGCGATCTTCGAGCTAACCGTCTTCTCAGGTTTGCCCGGAAACATGCGAATTTCTTTTCACCGTTCGATCCAGCAGAACCTCTAGATTCAGAATATTAAAAACTTTGCTGAGCAATTTGGCTTAGTTGAGGAGATATAAGCATTTTATTAAGACCTTCTCGGGTGCCACCTTCAAGGCTACCGTAAGCTCAAGTTTGCCCACTAACATATGAATTTTTTTGCATCATTGGATCCAGCTGGATCTCGTCATTCAGAAAAATATATATCTTGTCGAGCGATTTTGTTATCCTGAGCAGATATAGCCATTTTCTGGAGATCGTCTCAATTCAACAGCGCAGTCGCGCTGCTCATTAATACAAATTGATCACTATAGAGCAATCAATACGTTCATATTAGCAATAGGTGGATTGCGATCTTCGAGCTAACCGTCTTCTCAGGTTTGCCCGGAAACATGCGAATTTCTTTTCACCGTTCGATCCAGCAGAACCTCTAGATTCAGAATACTAAAAACTTCGCTGAGCAATTTGGCTTAGTTGAGGAGATATAAGCATTTTATTAAGACCTTCTCGGGTGCCACATTCAAGGCTACCGTAAGCTCAAGTTTGCCCACTAACATATGAATTTTTTTGCATCAGTTGATCCAGCTGGATCTCGTCATTAAGAAAAGTATATATCTTGTCGAGCTCTTTTGTTATCCTGAGCATATATAGCCATTTTCTGGAGATCGTCTCAATTCAACAGCGCAGTCGCGCTGCTCATTAATACAAATTGATCACTATAGAGCAATCAATACGTTCATATTAGCAATAGGTGGATTGCGATCTTCGAGCTAACCGTCTTCTCAGGTTTGCCCGGAAACATGCGAATTTCTTTTCACCGTTCGATCCAGCAGAACCTCTAGATTCAGAATATTAAAAACTTTGCTGAGCAATTTGGCTTAGTTGAGGAGATATAAGCATTTTATTAAGACCTTCTCGGGTGCCACCTTCAAGGCTACCGTAAGCTCAAGTTTGCCCACTAACATGTGAATTTTTTTGCATCATTGGATCCAGCTGGATCTCGTCATTCAGAAAAATATATATCTTGTCGAGCGATTTTGTTATCCTGAGCAGATATAGCCATTTTCTGGAGATCGTCTCAATTCAACAGCGCAGTCGCGCTGCTCATTAATACAAATTGATCACTATAGAGCAATCAATACGTTCATATTAGCAATAGGTGGATTGCGATCTTCGAGCTAACCGTCTTCTCAGGTTTGCCCGGAAACATGCGAATTTCTTTTCACCGTTCGATCCAGCAGAACCTCTAGATTCAGAATACTAAAAACTTCGCTGAGCAATTTGGCTTAGTTGAGGAGATATAAGCATTTTATTAAGACCTTCTCGGGTGCCACCTTCAAGGCTACCGTAAGCTCAAGTTTGCCCACTAACATATGAATTTTTTGCATCATTGGATCCAGCTGGATCTCGTCATTCAGAAAAATATATATCTTGTCGAGCGATTTTGTTATCCTGAGCAGATATAGCCATTTTCTGGAGATCGTCTCAATTCAACAGCGCAGTCGCGCTGCTCATTAATACAAATTGATCACTATAGAGCAATCAATACGTTCATATTAGCAATAGGTGGATTGCGATCTTCGAGCTAACCGTCTTCTCAGGTTTGCCCGGAAACATGCGAATTTCTTTTCACCGTTCGATCCAGCAGAACCTCTAGATTCAGAATATTAAAAACTTTGCTGAGCAATTTGGCTTAGTTGAGGAGATATAAGCATTTTATTAAGACCTTCTCGGGTGCCACCTTCAAGGCTACCGTAAGCTCAAGTTTGCCCACTAACATATGAATTTTTTTGCATCATTGGATCCAGCTGGATCTCGTCATTCAGAAAAATATATATCTTGTCGAGCGATTTTGTTATCCTGAGCAGATATAGCCATTTTCTGGAGATCGTCTCAATTCAACAGCGCAGTCGCGCTGCTCATTAATACAAATTGATCACTATAGAGCAATCAATACGTTCATATTAGCAATAGGTGGATTGCGATCTTCGAGCTAACCGTCTTCTCAGGTTTGCCCGGAAACATGCGAATTTCTTTTCACCGTTCGATCCAGCAGAACCTCTAGATTCAGAATACTAAAAACTTCGCTGAGCAATTTGGCTTAGTTGAGGAGATATAAGCATTTTATTAAGACCTTCTCGGGTGCCACCTTCAAGGCTACCGTAAGCTCAAGTTTGCCCACTAACATGTGAATTTTTTTGCATCATTGCATCCAGCTGGATCTCGTCATTCAGAAAAATATATATTTTGTCGAGCGATTTTGTTATCCTGAGCAGATATAGCCATTTTCTGGAGATCGTCTCAATTCAACAGCGCAGTCGCGCTGCTCATTAATACAAATTGATCACTATAGAGCAATCAATACGTTCATATTAGCAATAGGTGGATTGCGATCTTCGAGCTAACCGTCTTCTCAGGTTTGCCCGGAAACATGCGAATTTCTTTTCACCGTTCGATCCAGCAGAACCTCTAGATTCAGAATATTAAAAACTTTGCTGAGCAATTTGGCTTAGTTGAGGAGATATAGGCATTTTATTAAGACCTTCCCGAATGCGGTCTACTGTGAAAGGAAAACCACAGAAGAGATTGTTTTTTTTATGTCAGTTTTCTTTGATGTGCTATGATACAGATTTTATGTAGAGAATGATAATGGCAGATTATTGAAGCACTTTCAACACAGGCTTCATCAAGCATCGAAATAGTGTATTGGAACGTATCTGCCCCCATACGGTGTTCTCATTCGTTTTATTCACATCTTAGAAATCATGTTTTGCTGTGTTCTGTTCGGTATTTGTCAATCGTTTCGATGTATGCATGCAGGGATACTTTATGTTATTCATTGAGCAGTTTTGTCGCTTCTGTTCTCAAGTACCTTATTGCTAGGAAGCAATTTGCTTAACAGAGCGATTCGGCTGCATTGAAATTAAAGATACTGAACATCTCAATTGTATTAGTCGCCTTTCAAGTGCATTTCTTGTTTATTCCGGATGATTATGATATCAGTGAACAGCATCTTTTCAATGTAATCAGTTATCATTACTTAGAATAGACTATATGCTCATGCTCTAGTCTTCCCTTTGATGGTACAATTTTAATGGTACAATGTCAAATAAATGATCAGAGATCAAAACTTCTTACGATGTTGTTTACTCAGTACATTGGAATTTAGCAATAGGTTTCTATTTACACTCTGTCAAAAAACGTCAAACGATGTTCCATGCTTACAGTGCTTTGAACGCGCACGTGTACACCTACACACGCTCGCATCCGATGCATGACACTCCAGAACCATGAAACTTCTGCATGTCTACTTTCTCATGCGTTCCCATGCTTATTTCCTTCTCACTAGTCTTCGCAGTGTTATTTCGACAATTCTCGACCAGTTGACGAAAGCAATTACCCCACTGTCCATCGATTTTTAGCTCATCTAACTCCACCAGGATGGCTTAAGTCACTTTTAATTCAGTTACAGACATTACACCATTGCTTCCACTTGATATTTTGCTTGATTTATGAATTCCATTTTCCAATTCCGATGGAATTCCAATTTTTCTTGATGCTCTTGATAATTTCATGATAATTCTTGTAAGACTTTCGATCCATGCCCCGCATTATATTCGTTGGTAGAGTAAGCTCGTTCTCATACTAAATGATCACCTTGTTTTGATCATGAACGATCAGCTCGTTCTGATTATAAATGTGCACTCTATGAATTTCATTGATCTGTCAATGGTACCATACCAATTGATCATTGCAGATCATATCACTTTGATTGCCTTACTCATTCAGTCATCATTTACTTTCGTCATATATGTTCTGCACGGTGGAGTGGTTGTGCGTGTTGTATGTTTGTATGTGTTATTCGTGAATTTAGCTTGTTCACGCATTTTCTGGTGCAATTTCGAATTGCGCCGTAGATATTTTGAGTTCACGTAACCTTCCAATTGTTCATGTTTTTAGTAACATATCGCTCGTTAGGTTGATGATTACGTAGATTAAGAAAAATATGATAAGCGACAGCAATTGTTAACAATGATCACCTTAACGCAAACCTTGGATTCAGTTTAGTTGCGAAAGTGCGAGAATGTTTAGTACCGTGTTATTAGTGATACTTTATTCATATTTTATCACGATTAGAATTCACCCGCTATATTTGGTATGGAATATTGGTAACCTATGAGGTTAACTTATCAATGATGACCGTATTGAATCGTCCGGATTGTACTGAAATGAATATGAGAAAAACTACGAATTAATCATTTAATACTGTTCCAGACCAGAGGTGATCGAGCTGACAAACCGTGACAGTTTCAACAATACTGTCGCTGGTCATCATCTCGAATCAAAGGTGAGGATTTGAATCATTTCTGTGGTGGTTTAATTTGTTTGTTGATGATATGAAATGACTTCATTGTCAATCAGTCTTGTTAGTTTCTCTTGATCTAGCAGGAATCTACCGTATATTCAGTAAGTATGGGTATCGTGTGAATATTCTCTGTTAGATGTGTTGATACTTAAAACAGTTGTGTGATAACAGACATAATATTGATAGAGATGTTGATATTTTTGGTACTGTAGCAATACAAAAAATACGTGAAGATGATACCTCTTGTCAGCATTAAACCGTCATCCAATTCTAGCTGGACTAGTCTTGACGTTACAAACGATTCCAATCATACTTCTCGCCTCTCATGGATGACGTTCAATGGCTGTGAATGGATGACGTTGGCCAGTCAAAATGTTAGGAACAAATACGGATATCAACAATTCGCAGCATTTATCATATCAAAGAAGCAAGAATATCAAAATAACAATCTCAAACTACCAAATATCGAAATCAAAATCACGGCAATCATATAATAATAAGCGACAAATACGAAGCGCATGGAAGCGCAGGGTTAGAAGTCTGAACCTTATTTCCTTTTCATTAGGACGGAAATAAATAATTCGGAGTTGAACAACTCCTCATTTTTTATTATTCATTTTCACTTTCATTAGAACTTAGGGATCGGAAATAAAATTAACTCGTAGTCAGTGACTACTTTTTTGCTTGCTTCATTCTTTCATACTTTACTTCATTTATGAATATTTTGAATTGTAATTGTGAATGTTTGTATTGCGAAAGTGAATTTGAGAATGTTCGAATAGTATTGTGAATGTTTATGTATATATTGTTGTTAATTACTTGTAAATGATACTTTATTTGAAACTGACCTGTTGAAATTAGATGAGAATACAGTGGTAAATATTGATGTGCGTTGTTCAATGTTATGAACCTTATCATTGTCAATCGAATATGTTTCTTTAGATATTAATGATGCTTCGTATGTTTTAACTGGGGGATTTTTTAGTCGTTTTTTAATTCAGTTGTTCATATTATATGCGCTATTATTACATTGCTATTATTGTAATTGCCACTGTATTGTCATGGGCTGAGAAGTTTAGCGGGCGATAGACTTGCGTTATCAACCAATCTTACGAGGGAATCCACAAATATTTGCTACCCTTTAGGAT